>PVKM010003048.1:0-60305 GCA_004027735.1 Carollia perspicillata
GCTCAGTCCACCGAGCTACACCAGCCAGAGCTCAATACACCTTCTTTTAAAACCTAAGTTTATCTTGAAATATTGTTCTGTTAAACTGCAACATCTACCTTTTTCTTAAACTTGTCTCTTATTTGTGTGCTTAATAGATCAAATGGTAAAATTCTGTGGTGTTTAGATTCAACACTTAATTATTCATTGTCAAAGGCTGTGGTAAGAGTAAAAATTAAAATTCAACAAACATATCTAGTAACTTTATGTGGTAACTTTAGGCACAGGTTGCAATTGGTAAAATGAGCTTTGTGTAGAAATTGCTGTATAATTATTAGTATTTCTATTCAATTAAATTTGCCCCTAAACCTAAAAATTGAATTTTCACATTTAATTTCGACAATTAAAAAATGGTCATATGAGTCATTAACACTCTTCTGGGTAATTACTGGGGAGTGTTATTACTTGTAAACCCCTCTCTCCATTCAATTTCCTTCCTATATAGTTGTGGAATTACTAAATACTTTCAATATGTACTTAGGCATTTTCATTCCTTAAGGACATACGAGCAATAGGAAATGTCTCTTCTATATAAATAATGGTATGGAAACTTATGACTACTTCTTAAAATACGACATTATGATATTAGCTTTAAATGAAGGTAAGTCATTTTCATACCTCTCATGAATAGCTCATCTGTTTTACAGGATATAGTTTCCAGTTAAAATTCTGTTATTAATTTTTCCCTGTTTGTTTTCTATTTCTCCAGCTCTTGTAAATGTGAAGCTCTGGGCTATTGATCGACAATGTTTTCAAACAATAATGATGAGGACAGGACTCATAAAGCATACCGAGTATATGGAATTTTTAAAAAGGTAGGATGCTTTCTTTTCTTTTTCTGATGCCATTTAATGCCTTTATATACAACCCTCTTCTCTGAAGCACAGGAAAGGTTGTTTGTTTGTTTGTTTTTTGGCCTGTACGTCAGTCTAGACTTAATGGTCTGCAAATCTGTGAAAGTTCAAGACTTTGCACTGTCTTTTTGATATTTCTGGTGACTATTTTCATAATATGTGGTTAAGTCAGAATGTCAGAATGTCATTCAACAGTCTCATGTTGGAGTGCAGCTCAGAGAAACAAATGAGAATTTGCTAGAACAAAAAGGATGTTGGGTCCATCTTTAACTATGTATCAGTTAATATAGTTATAGTACCTCTTCTAAAGCAACCTACCATGCAAGGCTGAATCATTTCTTGTGTGAGTTTCCATATTAAAGGTCAGATGACTAACACAAAAAAGTTCCAAGAAGATGCTTATTATCCTTTAATCTTGAGTTTAATTTTCCAAATTAAATTCATCTTATGTTGCAGTTCTGAAATATCAAAAACTTTTCTTTTTTCTTTTCTTGATATCATATATTATCATAATAACTCAATTTAGCATGAATATTAGAATAAAAAGGCTTTTCGTTTCTTAGGAACACACTGAGATTCACTGAAATGTATTTCTTTTTCTCTCAGCTTTTTTTAAAGAAAGCCCTTTTTGTTATTAAAATAATATCGACAACTATGACTTTCTTGTTCAAAAAGTAGTTGTTTTGTATCATTTTTTATTTGCAAACAGAATCACTATGTGAGCTAAAGGGAAGTGTACCAGCAATTAAGATTTCATTTGAGGATTAAAATATTAAAATGGCTCTTTCATTTTATATTATTTTGGGTGAAGAAATAGTTTAAATGGAGCTAAAATAATCAAGTTCACCTTTTGCTTTAGTCATACGTCTTAATCAATATTTATTAAATTTCCTTCAGGTAGAATTTTGATATTCCTTACTTTGGTATTTCCTGTGATTAACTTATTTTGTTTCTGATTCATTTTTTATGTTTTTTATTTTCACATAAAACTTATTTTTCATATTCTAAAGAGGCAACAAAATTCTAATTTGATGTTAAATAATAATATACTAAAGTTTACTCTATTAATAGGATGTTAGGCTTTTTGCTCAATGAAACTGGATGAAACATTTAGAAGCGGTGATGTAGATTTCTACTTGCGGTTTAGCATAGTGCGCAAGGAAATTAAATCATTCAGATACTATATGTGTGTCTCTGTGTGTCGATGGATGTGTAAATATGTTGATATGTGTGTTGACATGTGTGTATGTGTTGATTAATACATGCAGGTACAGGTGTGTGTGTGTATGAAAATGTATATGGAGAGAGATACTAATAGTCAGTTTTAAGCCTTGAAGTACAAGTATTGATTTCTTCTGATGCAGTGCTCCTAAGGAAAGATTCCAATTGGTAATCAATGAAAAGCTTCAGACAGAACCCATTATTTGTCTTACGTACCTAAGCGCTGGGAACTTACGACCTTAGTTTCAACTTCCATAAGTTTGTTTTCACAAGGAAATGGAAAGATTGCCAATGTTTCCTTGTATTACTCCACTAAAAAAATGTTTTAGAGGCACTGTTTTAGGAAATGGAGGTTGGAGATGTTTCTCCTAGTTGACCCTAGATATTGTTTTATTTTTTGTATTATTCTCAGAGTTGCCTAAATCTGTTATTATTCTGACAATTCAAACCTTAAACTATAAAAGTTGGTTCCACAGTGTGTGAAGATTTCTCATTGGTCAGTTCAGAGCAGGTAAAGTGTAGCTGGTTGAATTAAAAAGAGGTAGGCACCGACTTTATGTCACTTCCCATCTGGCTGCTGTGTAAAGCATTAAGTCCGTATCATTTGCGAATGTAGTACAGGGCCCTGAATCCAGAGAGATGACACAATGACCATTGTTGCCTGGGGCCAACTTTAATCCTCCCTAAATTATGACTGTGACCAACTGGTTCTCTCGCTCTAACCCTTCAATGGCTCACAGGTCCTGTTGAATTATGTATAACTTCATTAGCTGGATATTCAAGCCCTCCCACAGCCAATGCTGGCCTGCCTTTTCAGCCTGGTTTCTTTTCTCCTCAGGCAAACCAAACGATTCCATGTGCTCAGACAGTCCTTGTGCTTTTATATAGCACACTGCTTCTATTGCCTTTCCCCCCCACCCGATGTCATTGTTCAAGTCTCTCTTTGTTTTAGAGCCAAGTACAAAAGCTGTCTCTTCCACAGAGAGTTACTTCATCCCTCCACGACATAACCTCCACCTCCCCTGGAGCTTCATCTCTACCATGTGTCTTATTTTCTACTTTGTTTTATTATCATCTGACTACTAACCTAATTTCTACTTGTAGATGATAAACTTTTCACAACTAGAGCAATTTGTTAAGTGCCTTGGTGTTCTTCTTTGGCACAAAACTTCCTGCTTTGTAGATAGAAGTTTGTAGGACAGTAAGTGCAGCATTGGTATATAATTTGCCGTACCCCATGCAAATGAAAATATAGGGCCCCTTTATCAAAAAAACATTAAAAATTGCCAGACAGTGACAGAATGGGATTAAAGTGAGTGTGGAGCTCTTCTGAGCTTGGGCTCTGTGCCGTTGCACAAGTTTGCACTGATCAAGATGAGACAGTAAAAATATCCCTCCCTCCCTCACACTCCCAGTTAACTATAGTGCTATCATTTATTTTTCAAGGTCGTTAAGAGATGTTGACTATCATTTATTTTGCAAGATTGTTAAGAGATGGCATACTATCTCCAAAAGAAATGATAGATATTGTCAAAAACTAAAATGACCAAAATTAATGGAATTTTCTCCCATAACTTCAGGATTGTATTAATGATTCCTTATTTGTTATTTTTTAAAAATTTGCTTACCACTCTTTTACCTCATGTGAAATTTAAAAATTTTTATATAGTCAAGTCAATCAACTTTTCCCCTTTATAGTTTCATGTTTAGAAAGCCTCACTTATCTTCACATTTAAAAAAATATAGACTTATTATTTTAAACTTTTCTGTAACTTTATGTGTGAATGGGGGTATGTGTTTTTCTCTTATGTGCTTGCTAAATACTACTTTCATTAGCATTTTTCTACTAGAGACGTCATGTGCTTTATATTTTGTTAAAGAGTTGAAGCAATGGTGTAACACTATCAAAAAAAAACAGCTCTAGCCAATGATATTACAAATCATCAGAATGGGTTGCAGTGGGGGCCTCTGTTATGCATGGGAATGCTGTCTTGATTGAGGAATTTCGCGGTCCTGCTAAAAGAGGAATGATCCTATATGACTGCTCACCTGCCCGTGCCACTCTCCTTTTATAGTTTTCTAAATAAGCAGTAAGTTTTGGGGGTGAGGAAAGGGGAACACCAGGCATGTTAGTGCATTGCCAAAATGCAAGGATTTTTCTTGATTGTCAGAGTAGTTTTTTATTTTTGTTCCAGTGTGTTTATCCATTTTGTAACTACCAGTCACATGGTCTGGCTCCATCTTTGCTATTAAATGCCGCATGAAACTGTGATTCTGGTTGTTTAATCCTTTTTAGTCATTTGTCTTTGTGCTCATATTTCACACTCTCTGATGTAAACACAGATGTTCCTATGCAAGCATAGCAAAAAAAATATTCAAGGGGCATTGCTTTAAGTAAGCCACGGTCACTATAGGTCCAGTAGTGATTTTGCCAGTTGCTAGCATTTTCCCTCTTCTTTGGCTACTGAAAAATGCTTTTGTTTTTAAGATGGATTCTGAAAGCTGAGCCAAATAACTGCCAGAGTTAATTTGTGCTGCTTCTTTTCTGAGCATATTCTCTGTGCTGCTGTTGGCACTGGCATGCAAGCGCGTAAGAGAATTGGAATGTAGCTGTGTGACCACCAGATGTGCTCGGGGGAGCGGGGTTCTCTTCTGGCCCCAGCCTTTGATGATGACAACACAAATAACGATGACGATGAACTCCTGTGTGCATTACTCGCCTTGCTGACAAACTGGAGACACAGTGAAGATTCTTTGGAGTTTAAGCTACTCAGGTGATCCTGTTCACTCTCAGAAAATCTTTTCTTTATCCACCGAGGAATCTTGGTAAGGCAGATATGCCGATGTCATCTTCCTACATGAAACCTTTCCATGACTCCTTATTGCTCCTAAGAATAAAGCCTCGGTCTACAGCATTGTCTTCCAAGCCCTCCCTCCCCCGGTTACTGCTGATCTCCCCCCATTTCATCTTGTCGTCTATCTTCTCCTTCCTCGTTCTCTCACTGTTCCAGTCACACAGAGGCCTGCTGCAGGAAAAAAAAAAATGAATATCTCTCAAAACAATTTTAAATTTCTGATTTCTATTTCCTGAGTTGAAAGAGGCATTGATACATTAGCCACCATGTTTCTCAGTGTAGTCTCCATAGATAGAATTTCCAAGTTTGGAGGTTTTCAAGGACTTTGTTAGGTTCATTGCTGATTCTCCAACCATTAAAGAACTTGGAGGTATTTTCCAATTTTAAAACTACCCTTCATGTTGTTTAACCTCCTTTAGACAGAAGGGTACATCTAATCCAGGAATTCTTGGTCACTGGAAGCCAAGTTGTAACAAAGGCTATAAAGCTAATGGTGCCTGTGAGGGTCTCCACAGCATCCACAGGTAAGAAGTCAGGATGAGGAGTGGGGCTTTGGTAAATCATAGGGCTGCCATGGAGATTCCTCCTTCCACCGCAGTTCCCCTGTTGGAAGCCCTGCTATACACTGGTGCTGTGTAAACTTTCCTCACTCCTTATTTTCATCTCCAGAGAGTGAGCTCCAAATTTAGTTTGTTCTTCCTCTTTATTCTCTAAAGCAATAATACTCGTATATGCACCTAACATATAATTAAGTAAATATGCTACATGCTGTGCATATTAGAAAAGGAAGGTTTATCCCTCCCCAAAGTATGACTTTGTTATTAAAATGTTGTGATGTAACTTTGATATCAGAATGGTACTCATGATGAAGCTAATTTTGTTTCGGGTTGACCACAACCTCTGCCTGTAGTCTAGTCTATACTTAGACAAACTTTCCTGAAATGTCTCTTTAATTGCTTTACATTTTTCTTATCTGGTGGTTCCAGCCACGCCCGCCACAAGCAAGGGCCAGTGATGCATCTTTGCCTCTGTGGTCTGATACTTATTCAAGGATTAAACAATTTTCTATTTAGAAATAATCTAACACATGGTGTAGTTTAATCTGTGCACATTTTGTAGCTGAAGCAGCCAAGTCTCAGAGAGGCCAGACTAAGCTCACACTTAGTTCAGAATTTACACTAGATTTCAGACTTGTGTATTCCCATTCTCAGCATTTTTCCATACCTGGACTCAAGTTCACAGTTGCGATTCTAGTAAGCTCCTTGCTATAGCGAACTTCATGTGAGAATGGGTTAACAATATTTTCTTTTCTGCTCTCCACAAAGACAACTTACTTATATTATTAATTTGATACCATATAGACTTCCCCCCTATACTCTATGTGTTTTTTCACTTTGAATCTTGGGATAATGAAATTTCTTAACCCCTTGCAAGTTTTTCCTTCTCTGCTCCAATTTGAAAACCTAAGAATTTCATTTTCTTATAACTTAATATGACAGGTCACCTTGTTCCTGAGATTTATATTTTATTTTACATTATATTTGTACAAGTTTAGTCAGGTAGAGATTTAGAGTTAATTGAGTATAATACAAATTGATAAGGGATGTGGATGATCACTCACTTCATTAATGAGAACACGGAGGCCTAGATTGGTTGTGGGAGTTGCCCAAAGTCACACAGATAATTGGTGATATGATTCAGTTCTCTGCTCCCAGGTAAGACTAAAATTTAGCTATCCTAGAATGTCAACTGTCTTTTGTTCAAGATCTCCATGGTACAGTTCACCACAATCTTGATTAAACACACGTTCCAGTGTTTCATAAGTCCTCTAGAATATTCTTTAATGCTCCTACACAAGTTGTTGCGTTCTCTATGGAAGCAACAAATTGCACATAGCTGCCCTTGTATTGTCAAACTTGAATAACAGCTGTGGAGTGAGAACTTTGTCAAGTTCTCAGCTGATGCTCATACTGCTTGTCGGGGGACCAAACTTGGAGAATTGCTGATTTAGGACACAAGATAAAGGTAGAGAGTGCATTTTAAATATTGGAAGTGTTTGTATGACTTATCGATGAGAAGAGTGTCTGAGTTTAAATTTTGGCTTCACCAGATATAGGTCTGTAATTTTAGGCAAGTTTTTTAAACTCAGGCTAAATCTCTATAAGCAAAAGTAGGGGTCGCTTCCACCATGGGGGATTGTAGTTAAGAATAAAAAATAAGCTAATATTAACAAATACTTTTTGAGTGTGTGCCAAGCAGTGTTTCAGATAACTTAGATGTGTTATTAGTGCAAGCTGCTCAGCTAGTTAGGGGCGTCATCAGTGGCTCTGGAGCTGGTACCTTGGACTCTGCCCCACTCTGCCTCGTGACTGCTGGATGCCTAAATAGTCCCTGTACATCGCTGCCCTCCTCAACAGCTTGGCATATACTTTACCTGGAAATTTGGACAGTTGGTTGACTTTGTCGTTGGTGTATCTGGGTTTCTTATTTCCTATATGTTTTTTCTCTACTAGAGTATTTTTCTCAAACCTCAGTAATCTTTTTCTTCCTCTTACCCTCTTATCCTCAGGATAAGTTCTTAGAAATAAATACCTGGTAATAGCATAAGAACTGTCACTTCAAATAGTGAATGAAATGGAAAATGTCTTAGGATTGCGTAGGCTCCACGAAGGGGCCTTCAGTTGGTTGGAAAGTTACACCACCTGTACGTAGGCAGGTACCATTATTCATATAACAGATATTAAATGACCAAGAGCTTAGCATCAGTGTCTTCTGGCATCATTCAGGAATCTGTGTTTGTGGCTTTGGGCTCCTCTCTACCCTGCTGTTCGGAACTCCCCAAGCACAGCTGGCAGTCTTTCAGCAGGATCTGTTCTTGCTTAGGCTGTGTTCTGTGATCTTTTAGGGAATCGGCTCTTTGAATATTTACTGATGGAGTAGCTTTGGTACACTTTAGCCAGAAGAATCCAAGATGCTACATTTGGGACACATATGTAAGAGATAACAATATAGTCTAATGGAACTGCTGAGATCCCATTTATGGAAAATCAAAGTTGTCATTCTGCTTTCTACAGATTTTTTCTCCTATAATTTATGGGGAGAGACAGCAAAAGAAAGCATATGTGAAAATAGTCTTAGGGATTTTAGACCCTTTTTAAAAAATTTCAAAGAATTAGTGACAGACCTACTACACTCTTAATCTTCGGGCTTTAATAGAATTTTTCTAGAAGGCTGTGAAAACTGCATTAGAATACAGCTGGACAAAGCTGGCATAGTTTTGATTTGAAGGAAATAATGTGAAGAAGAAATAAAGAGGCACTTTCTCACCCTGTGCTCAGGTCTGACTGCTCGTAGTCCATTTTGGTGGCAGATCCATTCTCATTAGAGATGACATGAGAAGCAGTTTTAAAAAATGGTCATTCATTTCATGTTGTCATCTAGCATTTGCACAAATGTCCTCATATTGATCATTTTTTGATGAACAGCAATGTAATATCTGATATTTGCATAATTGTCTATTGACTTTTTAAAAATTATTTATCTACACGTTTCAGTTAAAGACACATCTCTACATGTATAAATCCTTTCTAATCCTTGCAAATATAGTAAGATACCTGATTTATGGTATGTATGACTATAATCTCCCATTTATGTTAAGTTATGAATCACACAAATAAGTCCTGTTTGGTCCCAAGGAAGACAGGTTCCCAGCTAAATACATTGATCCACGGTACTGACTTTCCCTGAGTCTGGGCTTGGAGGGATGCATCTCTGTGGGGATCATAGACTAACTCTTCCTCATCACGACCCTGAGGATACTTTTCTCACCACTCTGGGATTTTAAAAGCTAGAGCAATGTGATGAAGCATTTTAGTACTCCTCTATTTTGTTGCTGTCACTTTAAATCTTAGAGATCCTTCCTGTGGTGAGGCTTATTTCTATATCCTTCACATAGAGCTCACTTACAATCCTATATTTATAAAACATTTTGGATGCGAAGGATTAGTGCATCTGAGAAGGAGTTCTTTTCTATATGGAATTTATTCTGTAATGAACAAGTTCAGAAGGGATTCACAAACTATTAGAGAAGTTAAGCTAGGCTTCTTGGATGCTCGCCACCTACATTTCTCTGTTACGGAAACCTATTTCCCCACAGTTGGAGAGAAGTCTGAGAATCTTGGATGGGGATGAGGAAATGTTATTGAGGGTCAAAGTAAATGCAAGGGTGATTTAGACAAAGTGTGTGTCTCAGGTTGTACAATGATCTGTCTTGGGAAGAGAAGAGGATATTGATTTGTTCTTCTAGACAAAGCATGAAACAGATGGAATGTGCATCACAGGTCCTGTTTTTAGGGTGTTTTTTTTTTTTTTGCTTGTTGGAATAAAGTTAGCCATAATTTATTTGCCAATATGATTTTGCCAAGGTGAACTTTTAAGCATAGGATCTGGCAGGTTAGCAGCATGGGTATCTCCAAACCAGGCAATCCCTCTTTCTGCTTTGTCTAGGGCTCAGGGAAAGTGCACAATGGCACAGCAAGCCCTTGGAGGGAGCGCCAGACATGGTGTTTTGTGCCAGAAACATAGACTGTAGTAAACACTCCCCACGGTGAATGTTTTCACAGCAGAGATCAGCGAGGAAACAAAAGTGAAATGACTTGAAACTGCTACTGTACAAACATTATCTCACTTAATTTTGACAAGACCTTAGATGTAGTTGGTGTTATCCCCATTTTAGTGAAGAGATAACTGCAGTTTTGAAAATGAGCAACTTTTTCAGCACCACACAGCTATGTTCAAAACCAGGCCCAGTCCCAAAGTCCTTGTACTCTTAATTACTTCAGAGTAATGTCAGAAGATCAGTAGATCAGTATTTATCATTTTCTTTTATTATAGACTACAAGTGTCAATTGGTGAACATGAAAAATTCATTTAGTATAAATGACAACCAAAAAAGTGCTTGGCAATTAATTGTGGTATATTTGAATGATTACAAAAAGTTATTCATATTAATTAGTGTGTGTGTGTGTACAATCATCCATCCATATATGAAAGGAATCTTGAGGTTTTGAAAGTCACTTATAAACATAAAGATTTTTTTCTTTGATATCTAATAATTGTGTCATTGTAAAATTTGCTTCCATGTATACAATAAGTAATAGAATACTTATGCTAAACGCTAGAAGGATTCCAATTAAGCAGTACAACTTCAGTTACCCTATGAATATGTATGGAGAGTTTAAAACGATTCATACTTTTCAAGGGATTAAATGAATTCTGTTTCCCCAGTTGACCGGATGGGGTCCAGTTGGTAACATTGCACTCCATGTCTGGAAATAAACTCCTGAAGTGCTCTGGTCTTTTGCGCAAGTAGAGATAAATCAAAGTTGCCTTAGAGGATGGATTTGTTTGCTTAATTTTGGGGGAAAGGAATAACAAGTAAATCTAACACAAACATAGCCAAGATTTAAGGAACCATTAAAATTCGAGGACTTTGATTCCAGAAACTCTTGAATTCTTACAAATTTCAGCTTTTTATTTATGTCTACCCTCAACTCCGTATTCTTAGAAGTAGTGCAGTTTGTGGAAATAATGCCCTTGTGTTAGAGGCAGGGAAGTTTGGGGAAATGATAGATTTTTGTTGTTATTTTTAATCTATGTTCCTATATTACCTGGATGAAAATGTGAACACATACTGCAAGACTGTCCAACAAGTGAGTGTAACAAATAGCTGAACCCCAACTAGCAAGAAATTATTGTGTTAAGGAATATTATTCTAAATGACATTAAACTCATCTCCCTTTCTCCTTTCCTTCCTTTTCTCTCCTTTCCTTCCTTCTTTCTTTATTCTCCTCCTCCTCCCTCTCAATAAATAAGTACATTCAGATATAGAAGTGTAGTCCATAGCCTCTTAAGGATTAAGTTAGGTACAAACAACATATAACCAAATTTAAAAGAATGTAAATCAGTATATTTTGCTATGACAAAAGTGTCCATTTCATAGTTTAATTCCTTTCAGACACTTGTCCCACAAGGTAAAAGGTGTGCTAAGTATGTAGTAGTAGAGATTGGAACTCCTGGTAAAATCTAGAATTTTATACTGGACATATAAAATTAGCCAAAAGTAGGTTTTGTTACACACATATATATAAACACATAAAATTAGCTTTTTGTATGAGATAAAAGGAATCTATGAAACTTTAAGTCTTCTTTAAAAAGCATTTTTCTTCTTGTGTATTCATGTTTAATTTTTTGAATCACTGTTTATATTTAATATTATTTTATATTAATTTCAGGTATATGGCATAGTGATTAGGCAGTCATACACTTCACAAAGTGTTCCCCCTGACATTTCCAGTACCCATGCCTAGTTATTATAATATTATTGACTATATTTTCCATGCACTACATTATATTCCTGTGATTATTTAAAAAATTACTTATTTACAGTATTTAATTTAGAGTGGAAGAGAGATAGAGAAACATCTATGTGAAAAAAGAACACTGATCAGTTGCCTCTCACATGAGTCCCAACTAGGCCCTGGGCCCAGAACCCAGGCATGCGCCCTGACCAGGAATCAAACCAATTACTTTTTGCTTCGTAGGCAGTGCCCAACAAACTGAGCCATGTTGGACATGGTTCCTCATGATTATTTTGTAACTACCAATCCGTACTTCTCAGTCCCTTCACATTTTACTTCTGGTCTCCTGAACCCTTCCCTTTGGGAACTGTCTGTTTGTCTTTTGTGTCTATGAGTTTGTTTCTGTTTCATTTCTTTGTTTATATTGTTCTTTAGTTTGCACGTTTAAGTGAAATCATATGGTACTTGTCTTTCTCTGACTGGCTTATTTCACTTAGCATAATACCCTCTAGGTCTATCCATGCTGTCACAAATGGTAAGAATTTGTTCTTTTTTATGGCTAAGTAATGTTCCATTGTATATGGAATATTATAACTCCATATTGAAGTTGGAGTTGTAATATTACAACCTTTTTATCCATTTGTCTATTGACGGGTGCTTGGGTTGCTTCCATAGCTTGGCTACTGTAAATGCTGTGGTGTACATAGGGGTACATATATTCTTTCAAATCAGTGTTTTGGATTTTGTTGAATATATAACCAGAAGTAGAATCACTAAATAATAAGGCAGATCCACTTTTAATTTTTTGAGAAACTTCCATACTATTTTCTGCAGTGGCTGCACCAGTCTTCATGCCCACCAACAGTGCATGAGGTGACTCTGTAGAAAACATTTTTCATTTATTTATCTCAGCTTAAGTATTTATTATCCCCCTAATGACAGTTCATTTTGCCTTCACTCATGCTGACAGAAGCACAGATTCTCAGGATTTTAACAGCTAGTTAATTGGGCTCTGTAGCACTAAACAATTTTTACTTTGATTTAAAGCTCTTTAATATAATTAAACAAGAGATATTCTGCTTGCTTAAAAAGGCCAAGTTTTTCACAAAAGAGCTATTTCTTTCCCCTATAACTGATATTTGTTCTTCATAGTCCTTATTAGATTGTTCTGGCATTTCAAAGTACATGATTGACTTACTTAAATAGTTCTTTTCTTTAGTAAATTTCATAATAATCTGATTTTACTATGCTATGTCATAAAATACTATTTTCTTAAAAATAATTCAAATAATCAAAACCAGGATTCATTTTAGAGGGTCTTATAAATTGTCAATGAAGAAACAAAATGAAAATATATGTTAGACTAAGTTTTTGTCTTAGAGTAGGTTGAAGCAGTAATTTCTTTCTTTGGATCATAGCCCACTCCACTGGTAACCTTCTATGCTAGTGCACCTTACTCTCTCTTTTTTGAAGACTGTCTGGCAAGCTTTATGCAAACTTAGGAAGATTCTCAAACTCAAATTAAGATAGAATTATTCAAAGCAGATTCTGGAATTAACAGTTATACAGTAACACTCTAAAGTACACCTGGATTATTTCAGGACTCAGGCACTAAGATGTTTTTCAGATTTTTTTTTTAAATTATTGTGCCAGATGTTTGATCTATTTTTTTCAAGACCTGGATCTTTAGGCATTGGTGACATCTTTATATGGTTTTCAAGTATTATTTTTAAATACAGCTTTTCAAAATTATTTTTAACTTCTATGCGTTAATAAATCATACATTTTATAAAAATTATAAACATGGAAAAGAAAATTATGGTAATGCCATTTTCCAAAGACTCCTGCTGTCAGCATTTGAGGATTTTACTCACAGTATTTTTTCTATTTATGTGCAACTGTAACAGGGGCAGCCAAGAGGGTGACCCCAAAGAGGGATTAAGGATTTCCTCCGTGCTGCACACCCCTCCCCCTTTCAGAGCGTAACTGGGAGGCAACGCCCCCTGGTTACAGCACCTGCGTGAGAGCTTGGAGATGATTGGCTCCACACCATGGGGCCACACCTGCCCAGACTCACCATGGCAACTGAGTATTGGAGTCCTGGGGGGTGTGGCCAACTGTGGGAGGAGTCGGAAATGGAGCTGGAGAGGAAGACTGGTGTGAGGATAAAAAGGGGGACATGGCAGCCATTAGGAGGAAGAACCAGGGTTTTAGCAAGAGTGCAGATCCCCTCCCAGCTTTGCAAGAAGGGGAACCATGAGGCTTGGCGAGAGTGCAGAACACCCCGACCCCCGCAGCTTTGGTGGAGGAAAGAAGAGGCTTTGCCTGGACAGTGACACAGCTAACGGTGCCAGCGGCCTGGAAACACAGATGGGTGCTGCTTTTCCTGACTTACGGTAGCCCAGATAAGGGCAGGGGGAGAAGGAAGCACTGTGGGCATCAGTAGTTATCCTAAAGGACTTTGATAGTTTAATGGGGACATTGGGTCACTTATTTAAGTCTGTATAGCCTTAAATAAACCTTTCCTTTCCTTTTCACTAATCTCTGCCATTGAGAAATGTCTTTCCTCTGGTGGCAGACAGATGAGCCCAGTAGGTGGTCCGGACAGTATTAGAATACCGTCCTCTGGAGCCCGGGCCCGTGTGTGTGAGACTGTTCTGTAACACAACTTTTACCTAATTGTGCTCATGTTGTATACAGTTTTTAATGTTTCTGATAATTTTATATCTCCTTATGTTATTTTATATTAAGTCTTTCTGAACTTCTCTTTGCTGTTCAATGATGCCAACTTTTACTTCTGTACTTGAGTTTTAAGGACTCAATTCTGTGAGACCAGTGGAATGGAAAGATGTAATAAGAAAGAGCATTAGAATGAGGGTAACACAACTTCAACCTACTCATGTGCACTTGCTGTGAATCCAGAGTAGGTGCTAATCAGATTGTGTTCAAAGAAAAGTGGTCAGTGTGAGGGAAAATCCTGGAGACAAGAGAGGCTGATTTACAGCTTTATCAAGGAAAGCTTGTGGGTTGGTCTTAGGCATACTTTCCACATTTGATTTTTTGATGCATAAAGTTCTTCATAGATCTGTAGTTTTGATGGGAAAAAATATTAGTTGGATATTTCTGATTTGGGTATAATGTGTTTTAAAACAATATTTTATTTTTATTGCAGTGTATTAGAGGCACTGTAAAGTGTACAAATCTAAGTACAGGTCAGTGGATGTTTATATATCTATGTAGCCACATAACCAAGACTCAGATCAAGATATAGGATGTTTCCCATTCCTTGGAAGGCTCTTCTGTGCCCCCTTCCCAGTTAATCTCTTCCACCAGAGATAACCATTATTCTGAGTTCTGTCATCATAGGTTAATTATGCCTGTTTTTTTCGCTCAACATGATGTCTGGGAGAGTCATCTTTTTTGCTGTGTGTATCAATAGTTCGTTCTTTTTTTATTGCTCTATAGCATTCCATTACAAAAATATGCCACAGTTTATCTATTTTAATGACAATAGTCATTTGAATTCTTTCCAGTTTTGAGCTTTTAAAAATAAAGCTGGTGGAAACTTTCTGGGTGATGTCTTTTAGTGAGTATCTGCTTTCATTTCTGAGTATATTTTGAGTAGATATTCTGGAATAAAATGTCTAAGCCATAGAGGAGATATATACATTTAACTTTCATAGATATTATCATATAATTTTCCAAAGTGGTTGAACCAATTTATATTCTCACTAACAATATGAAAGAAGTTTGATCCAGATCCCTGTCAACATTTGCTACTTTTAAATCTTTTAAATTTTATTTGGCTAGGACATTTTAATCAGATTGTGATTGAATAGAAATCACATAGTCTCCACATCACTTTGAGTGCACAACCATTAACAAAATATTTTAGAATACTGCTCACTCTCTCTTTTTCTAATCATTCCTTTATAAATGAAACACATGTGCTTCTAAACTAAAATATATAGAAAATTAGATCTTTAAATGGTAAGATAAAAAAGAGAATTAGTAATATTTCCTTCATCAGTCTCATAGATTGTCTTATAAAATTTATTCAAGATCTCTATATTAAGGGCTCTACATGCCCCGTAGATCATAATAAAATCAGCAATTGCTAGATAGAATGACTAATACTTCTTGCACAAAAGCCTGTCCCCAGGTGCTCTGTATGCTGCTAGTTTCTCCTGTTTTAAAAAGTCATCTAATTAGAGTGAAGTTTGCCTAGGTGTAGAATTAAGATGTAGGGGCTGATGACTGTGCGTTATTACAGTGTAACCCCCTCCACCCCGCTGTGTCTTTCCTTGTGCTGTGCATCAAGCTCTGCCCTCCCCCAGTGGACAACTTTGTAGAGTGTGTACTGCTTGGAATATGGAGCATTTTTGAAAATTTCATGTCTATTTTGCCTGTGGTTAATTTTTCTTTTATTACTGGTAATTCTTTTAACCTCGTGCTTCTCAAAGTATGACATGGGTATCCTTGGGCATCCCCGATACTCTTTAGGGATATCCATGGGGTCAAACTGTCTTCCCAATAATACTAAGCTGTTCATTGCATTTTCCATTCTTATTCTCTCTGTAGTGGAGTTTTTGTGTGTGTTTGTTTTAAAATTGTTTTCAGTTTTAATATCTAATATGGTAAATATAGATAGATATAACCTATAAAAACAAAAGTTCTTTGGGTTCCTTAATTTTTTGGAGTGTAAAGGGGTCTTAAAACCCAAAACTTCAAGAAGCACTTTTAAATTAAAACAAAATAAAATGGGGACCAAAAATTATGTTCAACTTTATTAGAGATATCATTTCTAGTACCAACATATGAATGCATATTCTTTGAAGAAGAAAGACTAATACCAAAGCCTCATTAAAAGGTAAAGTATATTTTTTCTCCTTTGTAAATAGACACTGATTATTATGGGAAAGAGAAAAAAATTTTTTTTAAGTTCCCTGTGGTTTTGCACTGTTTCAGATATAAGTGTGCTTTACTTATTTTTTCACTGCACTTTAGGTTATTTTTCACTGAAATTTTCATTATATCTTATTTGAAACTTTCAAACAGATAGAAGTTTTCTGGTGGATAGAGCCATGCTTGTAGAAAGAAAAGGAATGGGAATTTATTAAACAATAGATTCTGTTCTTTTCTTTGGTGCGACCTGCAGTCTAAAACTAATTGTGGAATCACTTTCAAGTACCATGTAATGACCTTGAACTAGCAGCTAATTTGAAACCCAGGCAGCTAATTTTAATATAAGCTATGGGTCTTCAGTTTTTCTCAGTGGAAAGTGATTTCTACTGTCTTCCTATCCAATGTATAAAACTTAAGTGCACCTCTCCACTCAACTGTATCAATTCCTGGTATTTTTGACACATGTCAGATAATTCATCCATGAATTTACTTTATCTAGAAATTGTTGAAAGTTTCCTGAAATGTTTTGATGTTTTAGAGAGACAGGATAGAGCTCAGTGTTGGTTATTCATTTTTTAGGTCTTCTAAATTCTGTCTTGGAATGTGTAACATGTCTGGACTGTGTTAGCCTTCCATAAAAATGTTGCAATGCTGGTAAATATCCCATCTCTAATTTTTATGAGAATTGGATTCAGATAAATTGTTGCTTGTATTTGCCAGAATTTTTATATCCCTGTGGTAAGTTCCCTCTAAGTTTTCATACTGGTGAACCACTTGTCATGTCTCATGATAAATATTTTAGTTATTCAGATATTGAGAACTACAGTTCCATTATTGCCTTGGTTGAGAGCAATTTAGTTCTAAATTTAGTGATTAATTGCATAAGTTTAGTGCCAGGAGTTCTGTAATGCACTTGTTTTTTTCTGGAAAATTTAATTTTGATTTTTCCTTTTCTTATTTGTTTTGATATTATAAGGTGTCCCCTGTCTTTTGTGAATATAAGCATGGCACAAGTCACATACATATGTAAATGTTTATATCAGTGGATTAATGTCTAACATGATTATGAAAGTCAAGTTGTTCAGTGTTTGAAATTATTTGACTAAGAGGTGTAATTTGCACAGATAACTTTTTCCAAGCCCTTGAGGATTTAATTTATATAATCAAGATAAATTTTTCTTCGTAGTAATGGTTTTCAGTCTCTTCACTCCAAACCACAAGATTGCTGATGACAATCCACAAGAGATGATTTTGAACCATAAATTTATATAACCCTGATCTCAATTATTCATGTTATAAATAATTAGAACTAGTTGTGAGTAGGACACATGTCAAAATTTTCTGTATGAAAGAAAATTTATTAGGTAAATTAAATACAGACTAACTAAGCAGTTTTGGATTTTAGAAATCACTGAATTATACCTGCATGTTTTTTTGTCATGTTCAGGTTCTGCCAAGCTCTTCTTCCTTTCTGTTGATTGACTTTCGAGGAATAATGAGGCAAGAATACCATACCATAAAATACCATACTACCATACTATACCATGGCAAAAATACCATACTATAAAAATGAAACAATGCTTTGAGAAGAGAGTAAACAAAGTGCAGTAGGGGCTCTAACTGGACAGACAAATCGACACAGAATTTGACATTGAATTTTCTCAGGAACTGAGCTAGGAGCATCCTAGGCAAAGGGACAGCCTAAGCAAAAGAACAGAGGTGGGAAAATTCAGTCAGTTAATGATGATTTTAGAGCATCACCCATGGTTTGCTCTGCCACTGCCCCCCACCCCACCATCTGCAATGCTGCCTGATTACATTTCTCTTTGCCCCGCCTACCAAACTCCTACTCCAATAATTTCCCCTGCAAACACCAAAGTCAGTAACCTTATCTTAATCCGGTAGGTAACAGGAAAATATTAAAAGTTCTTGAGCAGGTGTCAGGATTTTAGCTGTGGATTTAAAAAATTAATCTAGCAGGAGCGTGTAGGATGGTTTGGCCTATGGAGAAAACAGGAGATATAGTCAGGTCAGTCATTAAAGCTCAAAAACTACTCCATCCCTGAAATCTCAAGATTGAAGGCCCTAAATCTGACCTTTTTTTGTGTGTATGTGTGTGATTTCTCAACAATTGGAGGAAAGCTGAGAAATAAGAGATAAAAGAGGAAGCAGGTTCCATCAACACAGACAGTAAACCTGATGCTCATTCAAGGGCACAGTTCTAGGACAATGTAGTAGAGGGTTATTTTTTTAATTAAAAAAATTTAAAAATATTTCATTGATTATGTTATTACAGTTGGCCCATTTTTTTCTTCTCTTTATTCCCCTCTGTGCTGTACTCCCCCTCCCACTAGTATTCACCTACCTTAATTCATGTCCATGGGTCATACGTATAAGATATTTGGCTTCTCCATTTTCCATCCTATTCTTAACCCCCCCCCATCCTGTCTATTTTGTATCTACCATTTATGCTACTTATTCTCTATACCTTTTCCCACATTCTCCACCCTTCCCTTCCCTGCTAATAACCCTCCATGTGATCTCTATTTCTGTGAATCTGTTCCTGTTCTAGTTGTTTGCTTAGTTCATTTTTGTTTTTTTAGCTTTAGTTATTGATAGTTGTGAGTTTGTTGTCATTTTACTGTTCATAGTTTTTGATTTTCTTCAATTTCTTAGATAAGTCCCTTTAACATTCATATAATAAGGGCTTGGTATGATGAACTTCTTTAACTTGACCTTATCTGGGAAGCACTTTATCTGCCCTTCCATCCTAAATGATAGGTTTGATGGATAGAGTAATCTTGGATGTAGATCCTTGCTTTTTATGACTTAGAATACTTCTTCTTTCCAGCCCCTTCTTGCCTATAAGGTTTTTTTTTTTTTGAGAAATCAGCTGATAATCTAATGGGAACTCCTTTGTAGGTAAGTGTCTCCTTATCTCTTGCTACTTTTAAGATTCTCTCCTTCTCTTGCTACTTTTAAGATTCTCTCCTTCTCTTTAATCTTGGGAAGTGTAATTATGATGTGCCTTGGTGTGTGCTTCCTTGGGTCCAATGTCTTTGGGAATCTCTGAGCTTCCTGGACTTCCTGGAAATCTATTTCCTTTGCCAAATTAGTGCAGTTCTCCATTATTTGTTCATCTAGGTTTTCTGTTTCTTGCTCTTCCTCTTCTCCTTTTGGCATCCCTATGATTTTGTTGTTGGAATGTTTGAAGTTGCCCCAGAGGTTCCTTAGCCTCTCCTCATTTTTTTTTGAATTCTTGTTTCTTCATTCTGTTCTTGTTAAATATTTATTTCTTCTTTCTGCTCCAAATCATTGACTTGAGTCATGGTTTACTTCCTGTCACTCAACAGTTTACAGGTGACTTGTACATTTTCCTTTATTTCACTCTGCATAGCCTTCACTTCTTCCTCTATTTTGTGACCATAATCAACCATTTCTGTGAGCATCCTAATTACCAGTGTTTGTAACTCTGCATCTGATAGGTTGGCTGTCTCTTCCTTGCTTAGTTCTATTTTTGGAGCTTTGATATATTCTTTCATTTGGGCCATATTTTTTTTTGTCTCAGTGGGCTCATTACATAGTAAGAGGTGGAGCCTTAGGTATTCACTAGAGTGGGGCAACCCAGATTGCTGCCTTGTGGCACTATATGTGGGGGAGGGATCCAAGAGGGAACAATGCCACTTGCTCATCTCTTGGCTGGCTTTCAGTCTCTTCCTCCTTTACCCACAATCAAGTTGGGCCTTTCTGATGCTGATTCTGGGTAGGTGGGTTTGTGTACATTCTAAGACCCTGGGTCTCTCCAATGAACTCTCCTGTGAGGCTGGGAGTTCCTCCTGTCACCTCAACCCCCACAGGTTTTTACAGTCAGAGGCTTTTGTTTCCCTGTGCTGGAACCCTGTGTTGTGTGGTCTGCCTTACTCCCAAGTTGTTCTTCCTGGTTTATCTGCATGCAAATATGGGACTTCCCTGTCTGCTAGCTGCCACCTTGCTGCATGTCCTCTCTGCCCTGTCTGCCCATCTCTGCTCCTTTTACAGGTTTGGATGAACATTTCTTCTTTAACTTTTTGATTGTCAGACTTCCATACAGTTTGATTTTCTGGCAGTTATGGTTGGTTTTTGTTTTTAAATTTGTTGCTCTTCATTTTGGTTGTGCAAAGACGCAAAGTATGTCTACCTATACCTCCATCTTGGCTGGAAGTGTCCAGTGTAGTAGAGAGTTGATAATGTCAAGAAGCTGTGTCTTTAGGATCCATCATGAATTCTCTACCTCATCATCTCCTTCTTGATGAGTTTAATAGGCTAGTAGATGGGGAAAATGCATTAGATACCATGGATTTGATTGTGATGGTCTGTTTAACAATGTTTGTGACATTGTAGATATGATAAAACAATTTGGGCTGCATATGAGGATAGTCCCAGAGCACACTATTTTAAACAAAGCTTTTAAAAACTCTAACAGGATACTAATAGCTTGCTACAATAAACCAATAAAACTTTCCCTGGACTTCACTCCTTGTATAAGTTTTTGAGATTTTATTTAAATTAAATATATGTCAAAAATCAATTAACTGTTCTCTTTGGGAATCAAGAATCTTTCAATTATATGTAGCCATGTTTGTGGAAGTACTGATGAAGGTAAAGCTGACAGCAAGTATTCTCAATTTTAGTAAGGTTTTCTTAAATACTTAAGCCTTCAAAAATGGCCAAAATGGAGACCCATTAAATGTTCATATCAGCTGGATGAACTCCTAGACCTTTCTCATGTGGAAAAAAGGCCTTTGCCACAGAAGATAAATGAATCCTGTTTATGAGTGGCTTCTGTGTCCCTGGGGAAAGGATTCCTTCCAGAAAGCTGAAAACTGAAAACTGAGAGAGCCAGGGCCCTTTCTTCCCAGGAAGAGAAGAAAGAGAGAGAAAAAAAAGTGTCTCTGTGCATAGTCTTTACTTGTTAATCATCAAAATGAGAAAAATTGGATTATTTGAGAAGTCACTTTCATCTTACTAAAATATAGCAAAATGGACAGGATGAGAAAGAATTCCACTATTTCCGTTGTCTGCAAGAAAAGATTAATCGAACAAATTTACAGTACTAAGTTTAGTTTAGTTTCCCCTGAGGAGGAAATAAACCACAACAGTGGTGCTGAGAGACAGACTATACTGCACAGTCCATTAACACTAAGGGAAATAATTATATGTTCAGTGATGACTGATGCATTGTTTTAGCTTGTTTATAAGCATTAGGTCTACATCAACAAAGCAGACTTTTTAAAAATATTCAGGGCAAAGTGAAAAAGTCCTGTGGGTGTTCTTTAAAAAAAAATTATTTCAGCATTTACATATTTTCCCTAATTATTCAACTTCCTTGATCTTATATGATCATTTCCATATACCCCTTCCAAATGACAGGGTTATCATATCAATAAAAATAAAATTTATGAAAAAGAGTAGTAAGATTACATATGAATGGACAAAAATGGGATCCCAGCTCCAGGCCAGACGACACAGCCCAGGGTTCCAGCTCCAGGAAGATAAATCTCCACGGCTTCTGGCCATAAAAACCAGTGGGGTCAGGATGGTGGAAGAAAATGTTGGATTTTCCGTAGACTCCCCTTAAAAGGCCTGCATGAACTTAGGACTTATGCAAACCCACCCTCTCTGGGATTTAGCACAAGGGCAACAGTCAGAAGGATACCAGTAGCATATGGACAGTAAGTGAAGTGACTGGAAATAGGAAAAGTGTGGGGCAAACCTCCAGAAACACGGCAGCAACACTGCGACCCTTTCTGAGCCCTCCCCCAACACAGAACCATAAAGTAGTGAAGCAGGTTGCCTCACCCTGGCAATTACCTAAGGCTCTACCTTACACAATTTGCAGGTGCCTTTTCTACATCAGGCCTTGCTACTAAAACAGTGAGTCAAAGCAGCTCTAACTAACACACAGAAACAAACACAGAAAGGCTGATGAATTGAGGAGACAAAGAAATATGGCCCAAATGAAAGAACAGAACAAAACCCCAGTTAAAGAACTAAATGAAACAGAGATAACCAATCTAACAGATGCAGAGTTCAAAACACCGATTATCGGGATGCTCAAAGAACTCACTGAGTATAGCAAGAGTATAAAAAAGACCCAGTAAGAAATGAAAGCTACATTAAGCCACAGGTGGCAGACACAAGGCCTGCAGGCTGAATCTGGCTCTCTGCCCTGTTTAACCGGCCCAGCACCTTGTTTCTACCCAGCAGCAGCACCGAGCTCCTTGCCCCTAGTTAAGCAGTAGTTACATTTATACAGTCCTACAATTACATTTGGCCCTTTGAAGGCAACTGGGAGGCTGATGTGGCCCCCATTGAAAATGAATTTCACACCCCGCCAATATTTATATAGAATGTAGAATGCATAGGTTAAAGATGGACCCTCTTTCACTTAATGATTAAGTGAAATAAAGAAAAATCTACAGGGAAACAGCAATGAAGGTGATGAGGCCAAGAATCAAATAAACAATTTGGTACATAACGAAGAAATAAGCATTTAATCAGAACAGCAAGAAGAATAAGAAATCCAAAAAAATAAAAATGGTATAAGGAGCCTCTGGGACATCTCTAAACATACCAACATCTGAAGCATAGGGAGGCCAGTAGAAAAAGAGGAAGAGCAAGAAATTGAAAACTTATTTCAAAAAATAATGAAAGAAAAATTCTCTAATTTGGTGAAGGAAATAGACATACAAGTCCAGGAAACAAAAAGAGTCCCAAATAAGTTGGACCCAAAGAGAACCACACCAAGACATACCATGATTAAAATGCCAAAGGTTAAAGAGAAAATATTTTAAAAGCAGCAAGAGAAAAGCAGAGACTTACCTGTACAAAGGAATTCCCGTAAGAATGTCAGCTAATTTCTCAAAAGAAATTTTGCAAGCTAGAAGAGACTGACAAGAAGTATTGAAAGTGATGAAAAGCAAGGACCTACAACCTAGATTACTCTATCCAGCAAAGATATCAATTAGAATGGAAGGGAAGAAAAAGTGCTTCCCAGATAAGGTCAGTTAAAGGAGTTCATCACCACCAAGCCTTTATTATATGAAATGTTAAAAGAGTTTATTTAAGAAAAAAATCAAAACTATTAACATTAAAAACAGCAACAAATTCGCGACCATCAACAACTGAGTCTAAAATAACAAACTAAGCAAACAAGCAGCATAGGAACAGAGTCATAGATATGGAGATCATTTGGAGGGTTATCAGCTGGGAGGGGGATGGAAGAGGATCGGAGGAAAAGTGCAAGAATTAAGGAGCATAATTGGTAGGTACAAAATAGACAGGGGGATGTTAAGATTAGTATAGGAAATGGAGAAACCAAAGAACTTATATGCATGACCCATGACATGAACTAAGGGGGGATTGCTGGAGGGAATTGGGGTACCAGGCAGAGGGGGGCCATGGGGAAAAATTGGGACAACTGTAATAGCATAATCAATAAAATATATTTAAAAAAAGAAATCTTGGTACGGCTTAGCTAGGTGCCTCTGGCTAAAGGTGTCTTGTGAGGTTGCAATTAAGCAGCTGACTAGGCTGCAGTCTCATCTGGAGGGTCATCGGGGGGACGGGGAGTATGAGAGACAGTTGCCATAGTCACTCACATAGCTATTGGCAGGCCTCAGCTCCTTGTGGTGAGGGCATGTCCACAGGATTGCATTACAGTGTGGCAGCTGGCTTCTTTTAGGATAAGTAATTCAAGAAAGAGCAGAGAGCAGTGAAGATATAATCCATAATCTTTTTACAACTTCATCTCAAAAGTGACATCTTGTCACTTTGACCATATTCGTGTCCATAGAAGCATTTCAATAAGTCCAGTTCACATTCAGGGAGCTAAGGTGGCAGGATTATACAAGAATTTGAAGACAGTAACCACTGGGTGCTATCTTCAGTGCTACTAGGGACAGTCAAGACAATTTGAATGTGAATTTGATACTAATTAATATTATGGACTTATTGTTAATATTCTGAGGTGTCAGTGATAAAGTTATATAAGAGACTGTATATTCTTAGAAGATACAGGCTTGAATATTTAGGTGCAAAATACTGTGGTATCTGTAATTTGTTTTCTATTTATGTACACACATACACACTTAAACATATGCATATACATGTACACATAACTACATATATAAATGGAAAAACTGATAAAGTAATGACAGTGATTGAATCTGGGTTGTGAGTATATAGATGTTGATTATCCTATTCTTTCAACTTTTCAGTCTGTTTTGAAGTTTTTTATAATAAAATAGTGGGTAACATGATGTGTTACTTCTGTCTTGTTCCAGCAAATCCCAGTAAGTGAATTGCACAGAGCCACACAAACTTCTCAAACTTGTAATGACCGTTGGCGATATTATAGTGAAAACACCAACACCTCACAGGTTGAGAAACACAGCTTTTCGCAGGTCCACATCTATTGCTGTGCTACCTTTTATGTTCTTTAATACCTGTGGTCATATGGTGGCCACTTAGGGAAAGCGTGAAAAGATTTCTTGGGAGAGTTGGGGCCTAAGGATGTTAACTGCAGTGGATTTGATGGCTTTTATTATAGCCAGTTAAACTATCATTTTGTATTCTTTTTATATGTCCTTTAGGATTTTTGCAAGTTGTCATGCTTCTAGAGTATAACTTCTCTTATCTCTAAATCTGTTTCTTCACCCCTTCAATCCCTTACATTACATTCCGATACAATTTGATGGAGAGTCCTTAGTGTGACCTGCATCTACTGATCGGCTGTGTCTTCCCTGGAGCTGCTTTGGGAGCCCTCTGACAATTTTCCAGAGCACGTACTTGTCTCAGTGGTTAGAGAGACGAGGCTGTCTTTCACCACATGTAATGCACTATCTTTAAATTTCATTCTTGGCCAGAGGTACACATTCATTAATATTAGGAATTT
This sequence comes from Carollia perspicillata, assembly GCA_004027735.1. Taxonomy (NCBI): domain Eukaryota; kingdom Metazoa; phylum Chordata; class Mammalia; order Chiroptera; family Phyllostomidae; genus Carollia; species Carollia perspicillata. Next base: position 25,169 of record PVKM010003048.1, read on the forward strand.
GGCTAATTTATTCTTTCTAATCCTCTTGCAATATAAGTGTGATCTCTACAGTGTAATCATTTATTAAATTGCTTTTAAAGTGATCTTTAAAAAGCTGTTTGCAATATCATTCAGCACGACCAACCATGACAGCATACCCCCAGGAATGATGACTAAATCTGTATTAAGTTTTTCCAATCCCTCCTCTTTATTTCAACTAACTTTATTAGCTACCCTATATAGCATCCAAAACCATTATTGACGGTGGATTTTTTCAGGCTACTGTATGTTCTCCCAATGATATGTTGGTTGTCAAATTTAACATCATTAGTAGAACTTGTAGGCTGATATGTAGAAATGCCTTCTGTTCTTAGGGATATTTGGGGAAGGACCCCCAAACCCCACAATTCATTTATAAAGAATTGTATTTATTCTTTCATGTTGAAACTTCAGTCACCTTCAAAGTGCTCTCCATTTGATGCAATCAATATACTTATCAAGACATTTTACCCACTGCTCAAAACAGTTTTTGAATTCATCGATTTTGATGCCTTTTGTGTTTCTGCTGTTTTTTGTTCCACCTCTTCCACAGAGGCAAAGTGTTTTGCTTTGAGGGCCTTTTTCATCCAGGGAAACAAAAAATGTCACTCAGGGCAAGATCTGGTGAATAGTGAGGGTGAGGTATGGGAGTCATGCCATTTTTGGTCAAAAACTGCTGAACACTCAGCGTGTTGTGGGCAGATGTGCTTGTAAATCACCCATCATGAAACAGGCAAATGTGTTGGAAGAGTCTTCAAAGAATATTCACTGAGCCAAATGCAACCTCTCACAACAATGCCAGCTGGTGTGCTGATACAGATGGGTTCCAAGAACACTCACCGAGTGAGGGAAGCCTGTACTACAAGGGGCTTACCCTCCAGAAGATAATTCTGGGTTTTAGGGGGTCCTCCCTTTGTATTCTACTGTCTAGGGTACTTTCATAATTTAATCATAAAGCCAGGACATTTCAAACAATGTGCCACTTAAAAAATGTTTTTTTTTAAATAGCAAAATCATTATATAACATGGTAGAAAATGTGGAAAATACAAGAAAGCATAAATTATCAAATAAAATCCACTTTAACCTTACCACCCATGAAAAATCACTAGTAACAATTTGTTTTGTTTTAAATGACCTTTCCTCCATCTGCCAAGAGGGCACATGAGGTAAGGTGAGAACATCTGCATCTAAGAGGAAAACAATAAATAAACAACAAAAAAAAAAAAATAAAGGAAGAATAAAAGGAGCCTGAAAGAGGTCCACAAAGAACTGGGTGGTAGCCCCATAAAAGTTTCAAAGTCCCAAGTTACTTTTAGCCCATTGTTATACCGTGCCTAGAGTTCTCTGCATTTCTAGTGTGCCTCATTCTCATTAGCCAAAAATGGCTAATCTGTTTTACCTCTCATGTCTGCACTGTAGCCAGTAGGATAGAAGAAGAAAATTGAAAAGGAGCCCACTCTTCTCTTAAAAGAGACTTCCCAGAAATTCCACATGGAAGAATCTATAGACATCTCATTGGCCAAAACTTAGTCATCAAGTTGCAAGGGTGGCTGAGTGCAAAATAGACGTCTGACAGAGAGAACCTATGAGAATAAGTGAAAGATAATATAATTTATATCAGTTGGAATTATCTCCAGATGGTGAGATAATAGATAACTTAGTTATTTATGTGTGTGTGTGTGTGTATCTGATTGTGATTTCTAAGTTTTCTATACTAAACTTATAGCTAGTTCTGTAAAATAGCTGAACGTGTCAGGCATTATTTATTTGTTTTGAAATAATTAACTACAGCTGATCCTTGAACAGTGCGAGGTTAAAGGCACCAGCCTCTTGTGCAGTTGAAAATCTGAGAAAAACTTTTGATTCCCCTGAAATTTAACTACTAATAGACAACTGTCTTTCAAAAGATTTTATTTATTTATTTTTAGAGAAAAGGGAAGGGAGGGAGGAAGAGAGGAAGAAAAATATCAGTGTGCGAGAGAAACATTGATCGGTTACCTCTTGCCCCCCAACCTGGGACTTGGCCTGCACAACCCAGGCATGTGCCCTGGGATTGAATGGGGGACCTTTTGGTTTGTGGAATGATGCTCAACTCACTGAGCCACACCAGCCAGGGCTAAGAGCCCACTCTTGAGCTAAACAAAGAGTAATGTTACAAAAACATTAATAGTTGATTAACACATACTTTGTATGTTATATGCATTATATATCATATTCTTACAATAAAGTAAGCTAGAGAAAAATAAATGTTATTATGAAAATCATAAGGAATAGAACATACATTTTACAGTATTCATTGAAATAAACCCAATGTTAGTGAACCCATGCACTTCAAACCTGTGTTGTTCAAGGTCAACTGTATTTTCATTTTTTGAGAAAAACATGCATTAAACTAGTACTGATATTACAATTTTTGAAGAGAAGTAAACTGATCCTCCAGAGAGGTAAAGAAATTTTCCAGTACCGCAAAGTTTATGAGTGATGGAAAGTGTAATACACTTAAAAAATGCTTACTGCACAAAGCCACAGTTTCTCCCTCAAAGGAGAAGACTGATGTTTAGTAAGCACCTCGATGTGCCAACCACATACAATATATGTAAGAGTCCTAGTCTACTTAATTACCTAAACCGAGGGTAAGCAAATTTTCTGTAAAGAAACCAGATCATTAATATTTTAGGCTTTGTGGGGAAAGATGCACAATCAGGAATATTATTTATGTACTTATACAACCAAAAAGAAAACAAACTTCTTTTTGTTTCCAACCATTTAAAAATGTAAAAACTATTCTTAACTCATGGGAGGTACAAAGTTCCGTGGCAGCCCTCATTTGCCGGCCTCTGTCCTACTTACTCCAGGGCAATATACAGACAGTGATTGGATCCTTCAGTGATGAGCAAATAGTGACTTAGAGAGCTTGCCCATTTCACAAAACTAGTCAATAGCAGGGGTGGGATTAGCCCCCGTTTTTCTGACTCCAAAACCTATGCCCTTCTACTTGCCTATGCTGTAGAACATGTAGACTCTTATGTTGAAATACAGGTTTTCTAGTGGAAGAAGCTGCCATCTTGAAGGGAAAAGCATTTCCAGACCCTGCCAGGATCGTGCATTTTCGAGTTAGACACGTTCCTTTTATCCGATGCCATGATGTACTTCAAGTTAATGACTCGTTTAGGAAACCATGAATAAGCTCTTGAAAGAATGAATCTATGTCTAGTTAAAGTATTTATTTCACTTCAAGTAAAACTGATCTCGCCCTTTGGCATTAGTGCAGATTAAAATCTTTGCATTCAAAGGGAAGAAAGGGAAAGATAATCAATGTTTTAATTTTATTTTAAAATAGAGATTTTTGAGAGGTAATCAATAATGTTTCTGTCCCTCATCCTGTTTAAATGATATTGTGATTGCTCCTTTAAGGAACAGACTCGGAGGCATGAATTGTCAGGCAAGGGATAAAATTGAATGCAATGTATTAGTTATGAATGGTGACAAATCTGCCCCTGCCAGGGGGACCTGACTTGCTGAGCCTCACACTCGAAAACAAGAAATGACAGACAGCAATTGGAGCTGACAAGGAGGGGCCTCTTAGGACAGTGTCTTGTGAATTGAGCATTAAGAGTGGGGTTACTGAGGGCTTTAAAGTTCATTGGTTCTCAGTGGTTCAAGGTCTGCAGAGCCTCAGTAGGGACAGAGTCACTGAATGTCTATTAATCAGAGCTCTCCTCTTTTGGATTCCTCTGGCTTGTCAAGATTATTACATAGGTAGTTGGGAAATTCTAATTTTTACAACAATCCTGATAGGTACGGTATGTATTATTCAAGTTGAGTCTCAGTGAGATTAAGTAATTTTTCAAGGTCATACAGCTGGAGGTGGTAAAGCTACATTGAAGCACAGTCTTTAACTCAGAATTCCTGTCTTCCACTGTACCATATTGCTGCCGGTCTAGTTAATGCCTCCCCAGAGGGTGGTGGTGGAAGTGAGCACGGAATAGTACTTGTGAGACTGATTAAGCATTTCTGGTAGGTCTGGAACCACAATTTCAGGTATTTAATTTGTGGATCCTATATTCATTGAATATATTTGGGAAGTGTGTGAATTTTTTTAATTTTAAGGTCTGATATTAAGCTACTGGAAAACTACTGAGAAAATAAGATCTTTCTTATTTTTCTGCTTTTGAAACTTGATGCCTGACTTCTTCCTAAAAGGGAAGAAGTAGGTTTTTGTTTGCTTGTTTGTTTGTTTTCAGTTAACATGGTTAAGCAGCACAATGCAAATATAAAGATTGTCAAAGAGAGGTTCACAGAAATGCTTTGCTGTGAGGGTAGAACTTGCTTTGAGATGGAAGTTAATAGCTTCACAATGTTCACCTAAATAAGACATTTAGGACAAACTTCTCAAGTCTTTTGAATACAGTGATTAAAGAAATTTCAGAGCATGCTTTATTAGGCGTTGAGGAGTACAGGTAGAAATATGAATAGTATTTTATTACTTCAAGGCCTTTTACGTCCTGACGCTGTTGACCTTTCTAGCCTTATTTCTTGCTGTTTGCTACCATGGATTTTCTTTTTCCTGCCATGAGCTTTATTTCCTTACAAGCACACACTTATTTCCTCTGAGGCTGTGCCCTGTGTTTGCTGATGCCAAGGAGAAACCTTACTTCCTCTCCATGTAGTCAGAACCCACTGGTTCCTCACCTACTGGGGGAGCCCACACCCTTCCGGCTCTAGGTAGGCATGGAAGCGGTCCTCCACTGGCTCAGAACCTACATGAATTTATTTCTCTAATAGCATTTGCCGACAGTGTCCAGGCATTTGTTTATTGATTTTCCCAGTAGGTTGTGAATTTCTTGAGGGCAGATACTTTTTTTTTTCTTTTTTTGGTTTCCATAACCCAATGCCTGGTCCCTGGTACACTCTCTGCTAAGGCTTATTAGATAATTTCATGTATTAAGGCTTGTTTTGATCTCCCTGATAATGTGTTTACTTTTAATTCACCCATCTCTCCACTTTAGACAAAGGTTTATATAACAGACAATTATAGTGGAAGGAAATTCACTGCATAAGTTTAGGCTTCACCTAGTTTGTTAGTATGGACTTCTCAGAGAAAACCTGAAGACTGGTTTACTTAACCTGCAACTCTCTTGGTGGTCAATATCAGTATAAATTATTCCAAGCAGTAATAGTTACACAGATTTTCCAGTAAAGCTTAGATTGAAAAGTGATGGGGAATGTATGGCTAATGATTAGGACTTTTTGAGGAAATATTTAAAATATAATTAATCTAAGTTTATAGCCACATTTTAATAATATATGTGCTCATGTGGAATGATTTAAAGTTTTTCTTTTTTCCTGGCCCAAAGGTTTTTATTTTCTTAATTTTTTACTTTTTTCCAGTGTTTGTTTTAGATTTGATTTGGTTCTTCAGAGTAATAAAACATAACCAAATAGATCCAGTTATACATCATTACCTATTCTCTCATAACTGTATGAGAGTGGAAACATGTTTGAAAGCCATATATATAGAAAGAGAAAATCCAAGTATGAGGGATGAAGTCTTACACCACCTTTGGACAGTTTTAGCTATTTCTAGGAGGAGGTGTCTTTTAAGATCCAGTTGAATCTCCAGAATCTGACTTCTGAAGGGAGACGGAAATAGTTCCACACGGAAGGTATCCTGCAGCTGTAAATCTCCAGCCTTACTCCTTGGGGTCCCCGGGCTTTGGTTATCGTCTTTGTTCTGTTAGTCCCCAAGTAACAAAGTGAACCCTTTACCGCCTCCAATTCTTGGAAAGCCAATTCAAAAGCTGGTAGTACTACGGATTTTCCAAGTTAGTGGAAAAATTATGATGTCCCCAGGTCTGTTTAGCCTACTGATTGGAGTAATAGGGAGTGAAAAATTAGTTCTGAACCAAATAAACATATTATGTGCTGAGATAACCCACTTTTTCCAGCCAAAACTGGGTCTCCTTATTGGCTACATACATTTTAGTGTGGTGTAGCACATACTAAATAGTAATAGCACATATATTTTGGGGAAGATGTTTTTGAAGGGAGATTCAAGAACCTGGCTGTAGTGGGCATTCTAACCCCTGTGAGGTAGTCTTCCAGCATAACTGGGCTCTGCAGCAGTAATGTGTCGGAAATGGGGATGCTGACGTTTCAGGATTGCCATTCTTCGACCATTGCCGTAAGGAAAGGTTGCTTGCTCTCTCTTTTTTAAACAGTTGGTTGAGTTAAAATTTCACAATTGAAATGATGCTTGAAATAAACATAAAATGCACATTATTATTTTATGAAATGTACATTTATTACTGACCTTTCCAGGGCATTTCTACCCTCACCTAATTTCCCATCGCTGTGCTTTTCAGAGTTTCATATTCAATATAATGGTGGGAACACTTGGCATGGAAGCCAACAAATGAATTTATGTTCTCATTCCCCACATGCCTGACCCACACCCGCAATGTTTAGTGGAAAGATGTAATTCAGTGATTCAGGGACCAATTTTTAATGTTTGCATTTTAAATAAGAGTGTATCTGAAAGGGAAATATGACTTGTTGCTTTTATACATAGGTGATATTTTTGAAAGTTCATTCTTATTTGGGGACGTGTTTAAAATTGATAGAAATTACTCTGAAAACCAGCTGAATGATTATGGTAAGATGGGAGGTGGCTTCAGTTTGGACTCCCATGGTTCTCAATAATCCTGGTGGTTTACTAACCAATAATCTAAAAGGAAGAGTCACCGTCTAGCTCACTGAGATGGTGTGAACCTTGCCTTCCTACGGAGGTTGAATTGCCAAGTTCTTTAGATGAAATGGAAGGACATTCTAGTACTTCTCATTAACCTAGTCCCATGAGGAGAACCCCAATGCAGGTAGAAAATTGCTCTCCAATATTAGCCATTTGAATAAAATTCATTTTCACCAATTGCAACACCCCTTATTTTTTCCAAAAGCATTTCATCCAATTTACAGTTGAGATGCAGTATCTAATTTTAGTCCATAATTCTCGAGGATGCCACTTTAACTAATGGAGAGTTCACTAAGCGACAGCCTTGTCTTTCTCCCAGGCATTTCAAATCTAGGTTTAATTTAGATCTGCAGTTCAGGAACAATTTATTTGTCAAATGCATGTGGCAGACCATCGCTTTTCTCCCTAATGTCCATCTGTAGAGCACTTTGAGACTTTGCTAAAATGATGAATTGATATGTCTGGCGGGAAACAGCTTGTTACCCAGAACAATGTTGAACATAAATCGGAAGCCTGCATCTGCAACGAAGACCACAGGTGGTAGCTTGTAATAAGGCATCTGTGGATGTTAAGGATTTCTGAAGCTATTTAATTTTGTTTCCCCGTTTCCCTCCATTAGACCAAGAGTTTTCTTGTTAAGCTAACATCTCATTTGCTGAAAGATTGGTTGTGTTATTAGAGGCCTTTACATTTCAAATTTATCCAAGAGTCCTTTTGAATTCTGACACTTTTTGCAGTCTTGAGTCGGCTGACAACTGGTGTGGATCATGGAATTCCTCAGGTGGCTTGGAGCACAGCTTTGTTTTTTGCAATGTCACCTATATCCCTATTGAACAGTTATTTTAAAGAGAAACAAGCACTATGCAGCATCTATGGTACAAGGAAACAAATACTAAATGTTAGTCAGTATTTAAAACATAGGGCTCATTTTGTGGAATATGGATGATGAATCCCAAAACTGCAGAGGTGGAGGAGATCTCAGAGTTCATCCAGGCCAGATAGCAACTGATGAATGATTTAGTTCCCTTGTTAAATCACTTTGTACCTATTTAAATTCTCCCAGTGATAACTTACCTTCTCTCAGAGAAGCTCATTGAATTTTCCAAATGCCTTCTGGCCTCTCTAGAGCTTATCTCCAGTGAGCCATTTCTCTGTCTTTCACTTAAAAGTGATTCCTGTTTGATTCAGTTTTATTCACCACACGTTTATTGAACAGCCAAGCACCAGCCAGGTTTCTGGGCTGCGTGGTTGGAGAAGACACAGTTCTTTTTTTCCAAACAGCTCATGGTCACCTGGGGGAAACAGGAAAGTAAAAAGAAGAGATTACAGTACAATTTGATAAATACCCTGTTAGAAGTAGCACAGAGTGATCCAGGAGAATATTAAGAAAGCATATAACCCAGTCTTATATGCAGGCTTTCAGAAGGAGTTAATATTTAAGGTCAGTCATGAAGGATGCATAATGAATTACCTGTACAAATATTAAAACAGTGTAAGCTTTTTAGAGAGAAATGAAAAAAAAAAACTACTTTCTTGTGCAGTTGAATTTTCCAAGTCATTTAGCTATGTCATAAAAGTTATGTTGTGACTGAGCTTATACAAACAAAAACAGGTCAAATATGGTAGATTCTTGAATTTCATGTGGATGATTCCAGAAACTTTGGTAGCATCCAGATTCTCAGCTAACACAGATTGAATGTTGGTGAACTGGACTCTCTTCAGTGGCTAAGGGGCTCCTATCTTACTCTCTGATTCATGCTTGTGTGCTCTGGGCTTTGCATACAGTACTTCATTTGACCCTCATAGCAGTGCTCATGAGGAAGATACTGCAGTCGACATTGTATGCCATGATCCTTCTGGGTCCACCAGTTACAAGCAGCAAAAACCGTGGAATTACTGAGGTAGAGCTGTATTAGTTGTATTGTATGCAAGTAATGGCCTCAGCTCATGACTGAATACTGTGAGAGCACATTGTCTGGGACACAGTCCAACTTGCATGTAGCTTAAACCAATAGAAGCAGGCCCTTTATTGCCCTCGAAGACACCTGAACGGCAGCAGAGGGCGCCATCTTATACAGGCTTCCGGCCACTTCTTCCTTCTGACCTTTGTGCGTGGTTCTTGTAGTCCTGGTTGGTACTGACAGACACGTTTCATGGCACTGGTTTTCTCACTTGTCATATTATAAGAAATAAAGATTCATACTTTATATTTGAATGACATTTAGCAATCGTTTGGGACTGCTGCTAGAATTTTATGTAGGGTTACAAAGTTATATGTGTGTGTTATATAATAATACACACATATATCATTTCAAAGTGTTAATATTCTTTCCTCCTAATCTGTGTGTATATACAGGGTGGGGCAAAAGTAGGTTTACGGTTGTATGCGAAGTACTTATTCTTGTATTATTATTTATTAATTATTGTATTATTTTCCAAATGAACAACTGTAAACCTAACTTTTACCCCACCCTGTATATGTGTGTATATATTTGTGTTTACATATTTGGCCTGTGAATGCCTATGTGATATTGCATATATTATATTTAAGAAAAAACAAATATTCATTTAACTCTTATTCTTTTGTTACCAAATTAGGATTATTAAAAAAATAGTATCTTGACTGCCATTTCTGACCTAGTGTTACATTGAATGCCTATTCTTTTTGTTTTATGTAAATTTTTTTTTTTTATTTTTAGAAAGAGGGGGAGGGAGGGAGAAAGAGATAGAGAGGAACATTAATGTGTGGTTGCCTCTCGAGTGCCCCCTACTGGGAACCTGGCTGGCAACCCAGGCCTGTGCTCTGACTGGGGCTCAAAGCAGCGACCCATTGGTTTGTAGGCCTGTGCTCAATCCACTGAGCCACATCAGCCAGAGCTGAATGCTTATTCTAAGAAATGTGGAACAATTTAATATTTTTAAAAAATATTAAAGAGGCCTTGAAATTGAATGATAGTTGTCATTATAATTCTAAGTAATCTATAGATGTAAAATTTTCAATACATTTATTTTTCACTTAAATTTTTTTGAATTATTAGTTTTAATTTAAATATTGATTTTATAAGGATAATTTTTCTCTATATTAAGGAAGTTTATTTTAAGTGCTATTGTATCTCAGAGAAAATAAAAGCAAGTTTATGTGATTAGCATAAGAATGCTGGGATGGTCACCATTATTGTGTGGATGCCAGGTCAGACAGTAGAAATTTTGTTGCCATAGTGACCATTTAGAATCTAGTTTAATAGGCTATGTAGGCAGCTTAATATAAAAGGGCTTGTTTTTCAACATTATGTTCTCAAACCAGCCTAATGACTAATTGAAATACATTCTTGGAGGAAAGGGTCTGGTCAGATATTTAAAAACAGCAGCAACTGAAGAGTATTATGCTAAGTAAAATAAGCCAGGCGGCAAAAGAAAAATATCATATGATCTCACCTATAAGAGGAACCTAATCCACAAAACAAACAAATGAGCAAAGTAGAACTGGAGGCCTGGAAACAAGGAACAGACCGACAGTGACCAGAAGGGAGTGGGAAGGGGGATAAAGGGGGAGAGAAGGGGAAGGGTCTAGTCAATGAACAGGTATTGATGGAGATGAACAGTAGAGTGGGGATTGACTGTGGGAGTGGGTTGGGGAGCAGGGAGATGGAGCAGGGCAGGGCAGAGCAACGTGGGGAAACTTGGGGCAACTGTAATGCAACAACAATAAAAAAAAGTTAAAAAAAACCCAGCAACATCCCTAATATCATGTTCAGTTTGAATGTCGCCCATCTCCTATTAACCAAACTGAAGTAATAGCTGTGCCCACCATTGGGGAGGTGGAGAGGAGTATGAAAATGGTTGACTTTGAAAGGGATTTGTACCATCTCTCTATTTATGATCCAACTTGCATTTGGAATGCACACAAAAACTTTTCTCTGGAGAGGGTAGGGGGACTATGTGGAAAAGGTGAAGGGATTAAGCCAAAAAAAAAGCACTCCTCCCCGCCCCCCCCCCAACAACAGAAAGTCCTTTCAGACACAATATTACAGTGATTACCAGAGGGAAAGGGAGGGGGTGGGTGGTAGAACAGGGTACAGGGGGAAGAAATGGTGACGGAAGGAAACGTAGGGTGGTGAACACACAATGCAGTACACAGATGATTTATTATAGAACTGTACACCTGAAACCTGTATAATTTTATTAACCAATGTCACCCCAATAAATTCAATATTTTTTCCTCATATGCAGAAATAATAAATTAGAAGTAAAATTGTAGAGTCCTTGTTAAATGTGTTCATTGGAACCCTTGGCTTAGTTTTTACCTTTTCTACTGTCCCACTTAGAACTGAGGCTTTTTCATTTGAGAGAAGCAATTCAGATAAGAAGGAAGAATAAAGAATTCATAGAAGCAGAGAGTGTCTTTGTGTTTAGTTATTAGGATTACGCATATTACTATATTCACAGAATTCACTTGTGAACATATAAACTTGCTTGTTTACTTCTATTCAGAAATACTTTTTATTGTTATTGTTCAGTGTTTTCATTTCAGAACACCAGTTGATCAAACAAGGAAAAATGAAAAGAATCACATATTTCTAAGATTCTGTGACAACACTGATAATATGATGAGCCATCATTCTAATATCAGATTTGGGGTGGGAAGGAATAAAACATTAAATATATAGAGTGACTCTAAGGCAAGTTCTAATTCCAGAAATGTCAACATGTGAATGAAGCATCCATCTTAGCAGTGAAAATATATGAAAATTAGAAATAAAAATGATATTAGTGAATAAGAGGATTAAGAGAGTAAGAGAAGAATGAGCCCTGACCAGGTGGTTGGTTGGTTGGTTGGAGCACTGTTCCATTCACCAGAAGGCTGAGGGTTTGATCCCCAGTTAGGGCACGTATTTGGGCTGCAGTGTCCATCCCTGGTTGGGGCAGGTGTGGCCCATCGATTTTTGTCTCACATCAATGTCTCTCTCTCTCTCTCTCTCTCTCTCTCTCCTTCTCCCCCCCTCTATCCCCCCTCTCCCCCCTCTATCCCTCCCTCTCCCTCTCTCTCTCTCTACCTTCCCCTCCTCCTCCACATCCCTTCCTCTCTCTCTAAAATCAACAATAATAAAAAAGCATATCCTCAGGTGAGGATTAAAAAAAAAGAACAAAAATATAATATAGATCATACACAGTTGCTTCATTAGAATTTTGTCCTGATGGTTAAGTAAAATATATGGTTTTTGAAACATCTTGAGAGACTTTTCATGCCTATTACAAACTTCTCTGATTTTATTTATATCTATAACTAGATTTATTTATTTTTGCCACATTTAATTATTGCTGCTAAAATAAAATGTGTGCTTTTACTTTAAGTATATTAATAAAAAATAATTTAGCACCAAAGGCTACTTTGCTTTTGGCAACAAGGATAGACGTGGTTCACTGAAAGAAAGCCTTTCGAAAGAGCATTAGGCTTGGACTATCAGGAGCTATCAAGGAAGCAGGTCAGTGAATAGCCAGAACATTAAATTCAAGGTCCAGACTATGTTGACTGCCAGATGGAAGAGGTGGCATAGAAAAGCCAAGAACAGGAATTTACACTTGGTCCAACCACAACAAGGTCTGCTAAGCAGTTGTAAGACTAAGCAAAAAGTCTTGCCAGCGCTAATTGGTCTATAACAAAACATCCGGTAATGCTTCTGTGGCATGCAAGCAAACTCTTCCTTTGATGAGATTAGGTTAAATTTTAGTTATATCATCGTATCTGTATTGCTTATCCCATTTTGATCTAATCCATCTGAACTAATTTAGATGTGAAGAAAAATAATTCTAAATTGGATTACTTTAGAAGTTTAAAAGTGTGGTGGTCCAACTGCCTAATCTGTTTCTCCATTGTTCTCCTTCATCCACTGACCCCAAAATACCAGCATGGTCTTTTAGCGTGTCTGGTTTTTGCAGGTGCTCCCCTCCTGCAAGTTTGACAGAGGACTGCTTCACTAAAAATAATGTACGCTTTCTGTGCTGTTCTCCATGTCCAAGGTGCCCTTCCCTCCTTAGCCTGTTGTTTTAGATATTATCTTTTCAGGTATTATTTCTTTCCCAAGGCTTTCCTTAAGTACCAGCTGCCATGTAATGCCTTTCCTTACTGTTCCATCCAGAGCGGGGGTGTCCAAACTTTGGCGTCTCTGAACCACACTGAAAGAAGAATAGTTGTCTTGGGCCACACATTAAATATATTGTGACACATAATCACAAAAAAAAATCTCATAATGTTTTAACTAAATTTATAATTTTGTGTTGGGCCACATTCATTGCCATTCTGAGTCACATGTGGCCCCCCAGCTGCAGCTTGGACACCCCTGCTAAGGACTTAATCATGTTGTCCTCTTTATTTAAAAGCAATAACACCAACAACTATTGATTTGAATCCAGACTCTACCTCTACTTAGTTTCCATAAGTTTTAGAAACTACTTAAACCGTGGCTTCCCTATGTGTAAAGGGGGGAAATTAATTTAGTAACCTTGTAACAAAACTGGTGTGAAAATGACATGAACTCGGTGTATGCACAAACACCAAACATTATGCTTACCAGCATGGCACTTGATACCACCAGTCTTTGGCATCCATTACCTCTTTAACACTAGAATGTCAGTTCTTGAGCACACGAAATGTGCTTTACTGTGTAATCTCACTTCTAATACGATTGATTCCCAACTCACATGTATAAATATTTTCCTGGAGAGGAGGGGGTTGTCACTCATAGTTTTATGCTACCTTTAATGTACATGGTACTTTATAGTGGAGAAAATAGTCTTCATTGTTACTTGATTTATATTCCCCACAGTGACCTTTATAGAAATTACTTAACATTAAATTAAACAATACAGTCCTTGTGTCCGACCAAACATTTCTTAGAACAGCTTTTAAAAGGAAGTGCGGATTTACTATTTGCCATCGTCTTTTCTCTCTGATGATAGGCAAGTTGCAAAGTCACCTAACAAGGTACAGGCTGGCACAAAAGTAGGCTTACAGTTTTTTGCATGGAACATAGTACAGTCACTAATGAATAATAATGTAAGAATACAAAGTACACTCTGTGTTTCACTTACTCACAACTGTTAACCTGCTGTTGCCCCACCCAGTATATATGCCCTTAATCTTGAACATCATCTACAGACCAGATCCCTAGAAAATGGGCAAACACCCCTAAGTCTACCTAAGCACATGTGTAGGTTTTAAAGGTATGTAGAGGTGTATGCGCCAGCGCCCTTTGCTAAAATAATCCACGGAGAAGGCTAACTCCCCATATTGTTTAAAGAGCTCATCCCTTCCTAGACTGAAACCTTTATCTGATATACAAAATGCAAGGACAGTTGTTTTGCTGCCATTCCCATTCCTCTGACAAAGCATTAATAAATGGCGATACAGCCAAAGGAGCAGAAACTAATAATCTGTGTCAGTCCTTGAAAAATGTGTGACTCGATTTTATTAGGGTTTCATGATAAAAATTGAAGTGGACAAAACTCAACTATCTATTGTCCATGACCTTCACCTCGATCAAATAAATGAATAATGATCATAAACCAATGGCAGGGGTTCTATTAGATCTGTTAAGCATGATTTCTTTAGCTAAATCCTGATTCTTTAAAAGGACTGAGAGTTTTTAATTGCCTTTTCCTGTCACTGTGTTAATATATATGGAGAATGGTGCAGCTTTTGTCTGTGTTTTCACTAATAATCACAGAGCATTATAGCCTATTACTAATACCTGTGGGCGTTAGGAAATATCTATACCAAGGTTCACCTTCAGCAAACACCTCAGTGCTCCTTTGCTTGGGTTTCATTCAATTGCAGTTTGGTGTCTCATTTATTCCATAAAGAAAATAAAGTTAAAGCTGAACAGGATACAACTTTCAAACCAGCAGGATTTAAGAACATAATTTATTCAGTCAGTTGTAATGTTTGTATAAGAAAACAGTTCTGTGAAAACATTATCTGTATTAGCTAATTCTTTGAATCAGAATATGGAAGTACTCCCAGATTATTTTCCTTAGAGATACAGAATTGTGGTATGTTTTAAGAGCATTACTTCTGGAGGTAGCCTGTAGTTCACAGTCCAAATCTGCCACTTCCTTTTTTAAAAGATTTTATTTATTTATTTTAGACAGAGGGGAAGGGAGGGAGAAAGAGAGGGAGAGAAACATCAGCGTGTGGTTGCCTCTCACACAACCCACACTGGGGACCTGACCCGCAACCCGAGGCATGTGCCCTGACTGGGAATCAAACTGGTGACCCTTTGGTTTTTAGGACAGCACTCAATCCACTGAGCCATACCAGCCAGGGCCAAATCTGCCACTTTCTAGCTCTTGATTTAAGCAGATTATGTACTTCCTCTTGGTCTCAGTTACAGCTTCAAAATGAACTAATGATAGAACTTGCCT
The DNA here is from genome assembly GCA_004027735.1 of Carollia perspicillata. NCBI lineage: Eukaryota > Metazoa > Chordata > Mammalia > Chiroptera > Phyllostomidae > Carollia > Carollia perspicillata. The sequence continues at coordinate 40,360 of PVKM010003048.1, forward strand.
CATAAAATGGTTTTTGGGAATTACTGACATAATGCTCATCAGCACTTAGCACATGATTTGGCACATGGAATGTGCTAAATAAATAGTTGCTATTATCTATTAATTAAATCTTTTACACGTGTCACATTTCTAAAATAAATTTTAGTGAAGTGTTGCTTTTTTTTTGAGCCTACTTAAATCTTTTAAAAACAAAACAAATATTTAAGTGTCTTTGCAATTGAAATGTTAATTTCAGCAGCTTTGGACAACAAAGTCTATGTCTTGATTGTTGCTGACATTCATTATTATAATTGGCAGCTGTTTTTCAACACTACTTGACATCATCTCTAAATTGCCTGAAGATGTTTTGAGGATACAAACTCAGAATAAAGTGTTCTTGAAGTAGGATTGTTAGGCAATAGTAGTCATTATGGCGGTGATTGGATTTTATTTTCAAATGGAAATGTCTCTTTTGAAGTTGGGACATGAGTTAGTTTACAATAATGTTACCCTAGGAGGCATAAAAGTAGATACGATGGTACTAAAAATCAGTGGCATGTGTTCTGACTTCAGGGAACATCTTTGTTGTGGTGGTGGTATTGTCATTTTAAGAAGGCATGAAGCACAGTTGGCTGCAGGGTGGTGGAAGGCAGATGAGATGATCACTAGGGCCTTATCCTCATCGCAGCTCAGCTTCTCATTCATGACATCTAATGGCATCCTGTGTCTCTACCTCCCTGTAGCTCAGGTTTCCAGAGTGAAGAGGGCGAGGGCATGAGCTGATGATCTGTGATACCTCTTATCTCTGACATGATGCAGTTCTAATTTCTAAAAGAATTTAGTCATAATTTACCTGCTGTTATGAACTAAATAATATCATAGCCACTTAAAGGCACAAATTCGAGAGAGATGATTGAAACTGGAAGCAAATATACCTGTGATCTCTCGAAGTTTAGCTTTGCTTTTTTTTTTTTTTACAGATTGAGAGATGTGTTGTCAGAGAGATGAAATAATATAAGCCGATTTCATGATTTTTAAAGTAGAAAACAAATAACCTCTTCTGTAAATATGTGACAATTTATAAAGAAAACCAATATATGTAATTATATGTAATTACTCATTCCAAAGATTCTACAGATGACTTAAATAAAATTTTATAAATAAAAAGCACATTATTGTATATACCATTGAAAACATTTACATGAATGAGTTTTTCCCTCTAAATAGGATAAATTTCATGATTTTAAGTTTATGATTTAAAATTCTAATGATGGTTGTTTTCTCATTCTTCCATCACACGAATGGAAGCTGTAAATTAAGAATCAATATCTAAAATCTACTTGCTTGCCTAAAAAAAGCATAGCACTTTTGTTGATCTTTCTTTTAAGTTGCACATATGCATTAAATTATGTACTCTTTGTGCATAATATGTTCCATAATTTTACTTATGTATATACATTTGTATATATTTATTTTTATTTATTCTATTAGAGTTGCCCAGATTCCTTTTTCCCCCTTTTGCTGCTCTTCACCCAGCCCTCTTCCCACTCCCACAGTCAATCCCCTCTCTGTTGTCCGAGTCTATGAGTCATTCGCACGTGTTCTTTGTCTAGTCCCTTCCCCTTCCTTCCACCATTACCCCTCTCCTTCCTCCCCTCCTACAGTTATCAGTCTGTTCCATGTTCCATGTCTTTGGTTCTATTTTTCTTGTTAATCTATTTTGTTCATTAGATTGCAGTTATAAGTGATGGTATTTGGTATTTGTCTTTCACTGTCTGGTTTATTGCACTTAGCATAGTACTCTCTAATTCCATCCATGCTTCCACAAAAGGTAGGAGTTCCGTCTTTATTTCTGCTGCATAGTATTCCATTGTGTAAATGTACCACAGTTTTTTAATCCACTCCTACTGATGGGTACTTGGGCTGTTTCCAACACTTACCTATTGTAAATAGCACTGCTATGAACATAGGGTTGTATAAATTCTTTTGAACTGGTGTTTCGGGATTCTTAGGGTATATCCCCAGTGGAATCACTGGGTCATAAGGCAGTTCCATTTTTAATTTTTTGAGGAAATTCCAGACTGTTTCCATAGTGGCTACAACCATCTGCATTCCCACCAACAGTGCATGAGCATTCCCTTTTCTCCACATCCTTGCCAGCACTTGCTTGTTGATGTCTAATGGTGGCCATTCTGACAGGAGTCAAGTGGTATCTCATTGTGGTTTTAATTTGCATCTCTCTGATGGCAGTGATGTTGAACATTTTTTCATATGTCTATTGTCCATCTGTATGTCCTTATGTCCTCCTTGGAGAAGTGTCTATTCAAGTCCTTTGCCCATTTTTTGTGCTATGATTTTTAAAAAGTAACTACTACTTACCTATATTCTTGATCCTCTAAATTTCTTTAGGCTTTCAGCAGAAGGTTCTTCTGGCAACTAATAACAAGGATTGATCCTAGGAAATTTCTCAGTGTATAATAGGAAGTGAATGCATATGCATACTTTCTGTGAGATTTCAAGGGTGTATGCATTTATTCTAAATTTGAATATTTTATTCACTTTTAAAATGTACTGATTAGTGTTCCTCAAATTAAAATTATGATATCTGTAAATTTGGGAAAAAGTATATCTTGGAGAGAAAAAAGTAGATTAAAAATAACCCTTACCTCTACACTTTAGTTTTAAGAGCAGGCTATTATATGGCATTTTCTCTCTATCTCTCTTTTTTGTTTTTAATTTTATAGTCCAAATATGATGAACAGTAACACTTAGGCAGTTTTCTCTTATGCTTGCTCTTACATTGACATATTACATTTTCAGCCTTACTGCTTTGCAAATTCCATGTAAAGTTATGAAAGGTACATTTTCATGTGGACTTATAATTATTTCCTAGAGGTAGAAAAATATCAGGGAGTGAAGTTTTATCTTGTATGTATGTTTTTAAAACATAGACTCTGTGCTTTGCCATTTCTTTAGAGTTTTCTTGGTGCTTTACCTTTCTCTAGTTCCTCCTTGTTATAGTTCTCTCAATCCAAGTAAGACTAGTAGTTCTTAAATGTTGATTCATCATATGATTTTATTGCTGAAAACTTTATATTTCCAACCTACAAAACCACACTGAAAGTCCTAGTCATAGTATTCATAATAAGCTAATTTGCTCCCAAACTAGCTGATGCTTCTCTTTTTTTTCTCCTAAAAATATAGTTTTCACTTTATCCAATTATATCACCTCAGTGTCCTTTGCCTTCTAATGCCACTCAAATCATGTTCCACACACCATCTTTCCACCCTCCCCCCCACTCACATTTGACCCTTTCCGGTTATTGTGAAAGAAACTAATTTGGTACATAGGGCTACACAGACAAGAGTTTAAATTTTAGTTCTGCCATGCAATAAAGGAATAATTTGGGCAAGTTACTCATAATTGAACAAGTCTTACAATTTCATATATAAAATGGGTATTAGATAAATATCAAGGTGCTCAATAAATATGGATTTCTTTCTTTTCTATGTATTCTTGACTTCTGGTCTAATCTTCATTTGCTCCAAAATTGTGATTCCTTGTCTCTGTCTGGGTGTCATTCCTACATTCCTTAAACTTGGTGCATTTGTCCTGAAATGGTCCACTGATCTTCTCAATCCAAGGCCCTACATAATTTCACAACTAAATCCCTTTCCAACATGCTTTTCACTCTACCTCAATACAACTCTCCTATTCTCCAAATTCACTGAGTCCAATTATCACTGTTTCTTGATCGAAATCTTTTATTCCTGATCTTCATTGTTGGTTGTTGTCATATTTTTTTAATTCTTTATTTTTTATTTTTTATTGTTGTTCAAGTTCAGTAGTCTACATTTTCCCCCACCATTCCGCCCCACCTTACTTTTTAAAAAAATTTCAAATTTACATGTGATGATATAATAATGTTATTGCATACCTTCTATACAAACATACCTCTTTTAGAAACCTATCTTATACACTCATCACATACAGCCAGGGGAAGATCCAGGTGTGGTGGAGTCTTAAGTTTATAGAATGAGTTTTAAGAGTCCTTTAAGAAGACAGATCAAGTACACAACCTGGAAAGCCTAATGGAAATAGACCCATCAGTGGACTTAAGGTAAACTTTTTAATAAAATGGTTAGAACAACAGTACAGTAATTTGGAAAGAGATCAAGTTGGAACTATACCTCAGGGTATACACTAGGAAAAATCCCAAATGGACCAAAGTTTAGATGTATAAAACATCAAATAAAACTAGTAGAAGAACATATAAATGGATTTCTTTTATAATCTTGAAGCCCTGAAGGTCTTTAGAATTATCACCCAAATCCATACTCATAAATCCACATCACAATAACAAATATTTTTTTACATAGCAAAAAGACATGAAAGCAAAATCAAGTGTCCAAAGAAACACTGGGAAAAATGTTTGCACGCGTATCACAAAAAGTTAATCTCCTCAATATATAAAGAATTCCTGGAAATAAATAAGGAAAAGATGAACTACCCAACAGAAAAGTGGGCAAAAGTCATGAATCAAGAGAAAGCAGGTAGCTTTTAAACATATAAAAAATACATAACCTCATTTAACATTAGAAAAATGTAAATTTAACACTGTAGTGTAATATTACTTCTTACCTCTTCAACTGGTAAAAGTTTTAATCCATGAAAACATACTCTGTTTGCTGTCAACACTGAGTGGAAACAGGCACTTTTATACATTGCAGATGGAAGTGAAAATGAGAAAACTGTCTTGGAGAGAATCTGAGAGTATTCCAGATGCTTTATAGATACATTTATCCTTTGACCCAGAACTCCTATTTTGTCTAAAATACACACCCATGACCTACAGGATGATAAATGTGCAGGATTATTCATTTCAGCAGTGTTTATAATAGCAAAACATTGAGACAACTTAAAAGCACACCAGTAGGGGATTAAATAAACTGTGGGACGCTGTGCAGCTGTTAATAAATAAAGAGGAAGGTTTCTGTACACTGACATGAAAAAAAAGCCATGTAGCATCAAGGATTAAAAAAAGAAGCAAGTAAAAAATGTAAGGTGTTGTGTAAAGTATATGTGGTATGCTACCTTTTAGTAGAGAAAAAGAGAAAATAAGGTTACATATTCCTATTCGATGAATTTGCACAAAGGGAACTCTGGAAATATAAACAAGAAACTAATAAAAATTGATACCGTTAGGGAGCGGTTCTCCACTGTGAGACATTTAGCGCTGTCTTGAGACACTTTCTGTTGTCACACTTGGGAAGCCGGTGATGCTGGTAAACATTCCTCCATGCACGGGACAACCCCTCCTCCTCTGCTGCCCAGCACAGAGTCAGCCAGCCAGAGCTGTCGGTAGTGTTGAGATTGGGAAAGGCTTCCTTTATGGAAAGGGGGTGGGGGGCGGTAAATGGAGTGACGGGGCAGAACCAGCACGTTTCTATGTATATATCTTGGCCATTTTTTCATACAGCTTTTTAAGTATTAAAATACAAGGATTTAAAATACAAAGTTTTATTCTTTCTTGTTATAAATTTTAGTAAGAATGAATGGCAGAGATGGCTGGAATTCTTTGATATTTTCCCCAAAGTTGTATCTGACTACCAACTACATAAAGCAGCTAAAGTTGGTAATACTTCACTTATTTAGTTTATTTACCTTTACCAAGATTTGAAATTGCAGGTGGCACAATATTACATAAGCTCCTGCTTCAGGTGTACAAGTTGGTAGTTCTTTAGATCAATGGATAGTGAATGATCAGTATCCGAGAGAAAATGATTATGCAGAAAATAGTGAGAGAATACTTAAGAAAAGATAAACTATCCCCATGTAACGAAGAATTAAAATCATCCTGAGAAACTAGGAAAGTACACCTTTCTATTATTCTTTTAAATTTTTTTATTAAGTGATCTTTCACATATGGTATATACATTTTCAAATCTGTCACTCAAGAAAGAAGAGTGCTTGGTTATTTAAGTGTTACTTAAGTATTAGTATTACTCTCAAAAGAAAATCTGGAGAGCTTTGCTTGGTACAGGTATTTTGGTTGAGAAACAAACTGTTCAAGAACAGGAAGACCTCAAACCCAAAAGTGGCACAGAGCTTAGAGGCATGTCCTGCCGGGGGCTTATACAGTGAGAATGAGGAAGTTGCTTCACTTTCATGATGTTATTATAATGGGCGTTTCCATGTGTCAAGGAATTGGTTAAAAGTGATTACCTTATATTATTTTAGGAAGATAACTTAAATTCTAATTATGCATATCAGAGGCATTTGCAAGACATAATCTAAATTAAGGCTGCAGTTTTGAAAACAGAGTCTAGATGTTCATTAAAAAAGAGTTTCTGATTGTTTTGGTTCGTCAGGTGAAAACCTCTGCCTCTAAAATGTGGCTTAGGTTATAGCATCCAGGCTATTAAATAATTTACCATGAGAACATATTGGTTTTTAACTGGTGATAGAACCCAACTGTTTCATCCAGTTTACCCACCACAATAATGAATGGCTCATATAAAGGAACGGCTATTCGGGCATAACTGACTGCGCTCTATGAGGACAGGAACTTTGGGCTACCTTTGCTCACTACGATATTCCCAGTTCTTAGAACAATGCCTGGGAGGTAGATTAATAAAAAAGGGGAAATCCCTAGAGCGGCATTTTTTTTTTAACTGAAAAGGAAACAAAGACGTATATTATGTGAGTTAGTACCTAAAATGATTGTGTTTCAATAAGAATAAATATTGAGTAAGCCTGGCCATCGGTCTCATGTGAAATAAGAATTATGTACAATTTCCAACATGTGCGTTTATTTCATTTTGAATATGAAGTACGGAGGTTGAGAAGAAAGCTTTTTTCTTTTTGAGGTATAAAAGGTTTCTTGAGCTATATAGACAAGGTCAGGTTGGGAAAACTGTTCAAATGGTATTTTCTGAAGTGTCTTTCCTGTGGCTCAGTTTCACGATGCACTCTGGACGTTTAGGAACTGAATTGCAGAGTTGATAATAAATACGCCGCACACCCACGTGGAATGTGTGATGCTGCTGCCAAGGTTGGCAAATGCATTTCATGGTAAGAACGACTCCAATAGAGTAACAGGGGCTGCCAGGAGTGCTATTTTGGGAAGGATTCTGAGGCCTTTCATGGTCTCAGCAGTAAAGACTGCGGTGACCAAGAGTTTGGAAGGCAGAGGCATGTGTTCCAGTCACTGGCCATTCCTGATTTACTATTTTTATAGTTTTTTTTTCCAATGTAAAAAATAAACTTAAGGCAAACCTGAGTATACACACATCCATATGTGTATATATCTGTTATATATAAGAAAACTCTAAAATTATCTATTAATAAATCTGAGGTCTATCCATCTACATTTATATATCTACCTACCTCCCTAATATCTATATAGATACATAAAGGAGACTGAGGAGACAGAAATATGGTTCTTTAAGTTGAATGACAAAATATTGCTGGGGGTTCAGGTACTGGATTGCTGAACCTGGCAGTTGACCTTTGATCCGCAGCAGCTCTGTTCTGTAACTGATGGTACCTGCATTTTAGACGTGAAGGGACTCGCGCTCATTCAGGTAACCTGCTGGAGCTCACATAAGCGGTGAGCACCTGGAACAAATGCGAAATTCAAGATGATTAAGGAATAATATGAATATCAAGAAATATTAAGATAGTCTAGACTTCCCTCTCCATAGCTTACTCTCTCAAACTGGCACATATGTGCCAAAGAACAGTTATATATGTAAATGTATATGTATAATTGATGTAATTAAGGACTATTGGTATTTGGTATCTTGTTTGAAATCATACTGACTCAGGAGAGAGGAAGAAGTAGTTAAATGTTATTTCTAATAGGTATTCTGTCTATCTTGCCATAATACTGGCATCAGTATTTCAGGAACTATATCTTGAGCACCTATTTTGTGCCAGGGATGATTCTAAATTTTGTGCAATGGATGGTAGGTGAATATTCTATGAGTTTCTAAACCTCAAAAAGCAAACAAAATTACAAAAGATTTTTCCAGCCTCCAAATGGAAAAAGTGCTTGACATCTGCTGCATGTTGTTAGACTCCACAAACGTGTCTGCATAAACTGAAACACCTGCAGGACAAACAAATGGAAGGGAAAAGAAAACACTCATCCCTTGCACAGCACAAGCTGAGAAGCATATTGTATGCCATTCACAGCTGTGTATCAGTGCCTCGTGTATTTGAACGTGGTTGGGAGAGGTTTCCTAGACTGATAAACATTTAGCAGACAGTAGTGACTTCATGAATTTTAGCCTGCAGAGTTTAAGCATATTTGTCAAGACAACATTAACTTTTCAAGATACTTAATAACTATATGCAGTGTATTTCATGGGATTTGGCATCTTATATCTGTGCTCTGTAGGCAGCCATCAGATACATTTATCGCCAAGTGTGTGATGCAGGCACTGAGAGCCTGGAGCAAAAGGCGGATTTGGGAGAGAAGGCATCTCACTCTGCTGAAGCCTTCCACAGCTGGTTACCTAATTGCACACCTCTCTTTTATGGTCATTTGGGGGGTGTTTGTAAATTTGCTGTCTTAAGCATTTGTCCCTTTATCCAAGTTAATTTTGTTTTATTGTTCAAAAAGCAAGTGATACAATGCAGACTTTCAAAATTGTTTTCATTTCAAAAACAGTACTTGTTTTACTATATTCTCCCACGTACAATATTTTGCAAATCAGATATAAATCCCCCCTGACTTTTACATAAAAATGGGCAATGTATTAATGTACTGAGGTTGGGGAGCCAATGGGAGGGTGAGTTTAACTTTAAAATTTGACATATGAATCATAGTCACTCTGTTGCTCAATAGACATTATTGTCCTCCTTTTATGTGCTAGGTGCCTTTGTGGAAGTAGACTACTTTGATACTCTTTTTTATTTGACCTACTAATATTTTCTAAAATGAAACCCAAACCAGAAATAACTTTGGAAGAACCAGCCCACTGAGAAGCCAGATTTGTTAAGAACATCTGATTACGCCAATATCTCTACATTAATGGAGAGAGGGACAATATTTTCCATCCACCCAGGAATGAAAAAGACATAATTCACATGATAAGCACTCTGGAGTTATTGAGTTAGCAATACTTTGAAAATAACCAATATTTCAATTAATAAGATGGTACAATAAATTATATAGTGTAGAATAGAACACAATTATCACAAAAAGCACGAGACAGACCTCTATGTACTAAAATGAAAAGACAACCCTGTTGAAAGTACAATGGGAAAAAAAATAAAAAAATAAGTTTCCAAAAACATGAAAGGAAAACTTTATACCCATATATGTTTGCATATGCCTAAAAAAAGAGGATACATGTCTTATTGAAGTTAACATAATTTACAGTAGTGGAGAAGGAAACAATATTTTCCCTTTAAATTCTCATGGTTTTTTACAATCTGGTACAAAGAATTTTTAAAGTTAATAAATGTAAATGTGCAAAAAATGTGTAAGAAATATAATGAGTGAAGGACTTATTGGCACCCACCAGCAGGTAAACAAAGTGCATATGTGTGGCTTAAATAGGAGCAGCTAAAGTGAATAGTAAATTGTTTAATAATACAGTTTGGCAGTGTGAATTAATTTTTTGGCATTATGTGGTAGCATATTTTTATTCCTATACCTATTGGTAGCATGTTGTTTCTTTGGTTGTCAGACTAAGGAAAATGGTAAAAGTTGGATATATGTGAAAGGTTCTGCTGCATTCTCCATCTTTGGGTGTGCATTCAAGTACATACCTGGCAAGTCTTGACTGAGTTCTGACCAATCCCCTATCTCTCATCTGGTGTGTCTTTGAGAGTGTCTGACATCCTGACCTTCTGTTCTAGGGTAGCTGGATATATTCCTGGTGCCGTGGGGTGAGGAGAGGAGATACATTTCCTTATTGGCCATCTTACAGTTGAGTTTGGTCATTAGGTAGCCACCATGGTTTTAGTGGTTGAGTTCAGTTGAGTGCAGGCATCTTCTGCTTCTCCATGTAAACAGCGATAACTGTGTTCTATTGTGAGGAATACAATTATGCTTCTTTCCAGCCCAGCCATTTTTTTCAGTCCAAGCAAGTCATTTGCAAGCATGACATTAAATTTGCTTCTTTAATTTGTTTACTCACTTATTTACTTACATATTTAATGAGTTTTATTGGGGTGACATTGGTTAATAAGATTATATATGGCTTTCAAGTGTACATTTCTATGATACATGATCTGTATATTGCATTGTGTGTCTGCCACTCAAAGTCAAGTCATCTTCTATCACTGTGTATTGGCCCCATTTATTTTTCACTAACTTCTCTGCCCCTTCCCTCTGGTAACCACCATACTGCTGTCTGTGTCTGAGTATCAGCTTTATGTCCAGTATATGCATGAATTTGCTTCTAAATCTCAAGCAGTGAATCATTTTCTCCTGCTTAAAAACCTTTTCCTTTTTTCCATTTTTAATGTTTTCACTTAGAAATAAGGTTTGCCTGAGGTGCAGGAATTCCAGCCCTCCTACTTAGAAAACTCTGACACAGACCATCATCAAGACGTGTGCCTGCTAGTTTGTCATCGTGGGAAATAAAGACATTTATTTGATTGCTAGGAAAAACAAATTTGGGTGTATAATTTCTTATTACTGTTGCAAAATATTACCACAAATTTGGTAGCTTAAAACAACACATATTTGCTTCACGTTCTAACGGCGAGAAGTCCAAAATGAGTCTTATGTGGCTGAAACACACGTTTCGTAAGGGCTGGCTCCCTGTGGAGGCTCCAGCGAAGAATCTTTTCTTTGCCTCTTCCAGCTTCTAGGGGCTGCTGACAACACTTATCTTCCAGCCACATGGCTGAAAGTCCGTTTTCATTGTCACGTCAGCACTGCCTCCCCAATTGACCCTCCTGCCCCTTTCTTATGAGGAACCTTGGGATTACGTTTAGAGCCCACTCAGATGATATAGAATAATCTGCCCATCTCAAAATCCTTAATCTCGTCTACAAAGTTTGTTTTTCTGTATGGAGTAACTTGCAAAGATTCTGGGAATTAGGACATGGACATCTTTGGGAGGCCATTATTCAGCCTCCCACCCCATGTTAGAACTCTACTTTTCCGTTTACTAGCTAGGCAATGATGTAAATATCTTCCAAGAAGCACATTAAATATTTGTTTTTTAAAGATTTTGTTTACTTTTAGAGAGTGGGTAAGGGAGGGAGAGAGAGGGGAAGAGAAACATCAATGTGTGGTTATCTCTTGTGCACCCCATACTGGGGACCTGGCCTGCAACCCAGGCATGTGCCCTGACTGAGAATTGAACCAGCAACCCTTTGGTTTGCAGGCCAGCACTCAATCCACTGAGCCACAGCTGCTGGGGCAGAACATTAAATATTTGTTGTTGTTCACTGCAAAGCTGTTGGCTAATTTTGCACAGGAGACCATATAGGTCAGTCAGGCAGGCTGCCAAGATTTAAATCCTGGCTCCTCCAGTCTTTGGTTTTGAGAAGTTTGCTCATTTTAATTTAAAGCCTTTTTTTTTTGGCCTCAATTTCCCCTTCTATAATGTGGCCATTATAATAAAATTTACTTCAAAAGGTTCTTGTGGTGATTTAATGAAATATTATAGATGAAGGGCTTAGAATAGGGGTATCAAACTCATTTTCAACGGGGGCCACATCAGCCTTGCGGTTGCCTTCAAAGGGGTAAAATAATTTTAGGACTGTATAAATGTAACTACTCCTTAACTGCTAAGGAGTTGAAATTACATTTGGCCCTTTGAAGGCAACCGTGAGGCTGATGTGACCCCCGGTGAAAATGAGTTTGACACCCCTGGCTTAGAATAAACATAAAAAATGCTCAGCCAAACCGTGGCTGCTGCTACTGGTGTTCCTCCTAATATTCATACTAAAAAATGTGAGATACTCTAGCCTTTTAGGGTGTTTCCTTGATATTCACATTTTATTTTATTATTTTGTAAGAGAGATAAGATCAGTTTGATTCTTTGGAGTTTTATTTCATTTTATTTTTTCATCATCGTAGTGAAACAGAAAAGCTGAAGAGGTGTAAAAAATGTCAAATTTAGAGTTATCTTCGTTCTGGGGGATAGCCCTATTCAGGAGAGGATCACACTGTATAATATTAGTAGTAGTTTTCACTTACGAACAGCTGATAATAATAATGTCTACTTGTGCACTGCGTTACTATTTTCAAAGCCTTTTCACATCATCTCATTAGATGCCAGTGTACACAGACACCTGCATCACACGTCACTTTTGAGGACTTCAGAGTCACCCCTTTCTGACCGCAGCCCACACTGATGGAGGGGCCCGTGCAGTGAACACACTGCCCGCCAGGAAGGGCCACACATCCCAGTGAACAAAATTCTGTGCTGCACACTGTGATTTTCTTTTTCCTGTGGAGCAAACAGCAGCTGGGGACAGGGGAGGAAGAACTCATTGATTCTGGTTTTGTTTGTGTTTCTTGATTTTATTTCATTCCAGGGCAATCAGCTGAAGGGAAGTAAACTGCTTATTAGAATGTTGAAAGCTATTTTAAAACCCTTTCCCTTTGCCGCCAGATTTTCAAAGCTTTTCCTCCTCAGTGTTTCTTACTTTTCTTCAAAGGTAGTAAAATATAAATGCACTCCAAGGGGGCATGGTGGTTAGGGTGCTTATGAAGCCAGTGGAGAGGAAATCATTAGAAGCACTGTCCTCCATCCCCAAGGGTGGCACTTCAGGTGTTGAAGAAGTAAAATGTATAGATGCTGTGACCTCCATTACCCATGCCATTTTGAATATTGGTCGGAACTGATGAGAAGCCATGTGTATTTGAAAGTGGGATTGATGAATATCCAGATTTATTGATGTAAAAGAAAAAATAAATAGACAGCAAAAACTAATAGGCAGAAAATATACTTGTGTTCTTGTTATCATTACCTAAATAAAGTTAAGGATTCTTTTAAAATCTGAGCACAAATATAAATGTGATTTGATGTCAGCATCCTTTCATTCCTAGCTATTCAGGCACAAACCTTTTCAAGTCTGTAAAAAAATAAATAAACCTTTTTAATAACACTCTGCATCTCTAGTGTCATAGTTGTGCATTTGAGCATCTGTTCATTAGCAAACATTTATTGTGTGCCTGTCCTACTTCAAGTATGACGTCAGGGATAAGCGAAGGAGGCAGGACATGGTTCTTGGCCTGTCTCAAAGGGCTTATTCTTTTAATCTAGTAAAAGCATTTTCTAGCCTGTACTGTGCTAGCAGGTCTTTCCCATCATTCTTTAAATACATTTCCACTGAATTCCTGATCTTAATGGATTAGCTGGTCTTTATCTTAATAGGCAAACAGGTTTTTTTTCTGGCCTCTGCATTCTGCTTTTAATATTCCCTTGGCTTTTCTTCTTGTTTCCCATGGATCTGTTCCAAACAGATATCCTTAACACTGCTTCCCCAACCCTGCCCCCTTTTTCCAGTGTGGTCCATTTGCTAGAACAAAAGCTTCTGCTTATTTGAGGAAATGAGGAGTACCTTCGGAAAGGAATAATCCTGATGTTAGGTGTTGAGTTAGAGATTAGCATAATGGCCTGGGATTGGTTTAAATTCATAAATTTGATCCTTCCAAATTGGTGTTTACATCGGTGTTTAAATTGGTGTGTACATAGATGATCAGAAGCTCCGAAATGGGCTCTTTCCAAAGACCCAGAGTCTACACAGAGTTTATGCATGCCCACACCCGTGGAAACAGGGCTCAGTGCTAAGGTGTCAAACCCAGGAAGTGAAAGTGTCCAATGGCTCTTTTGGACTTTAATTTAAAAAGAGACCTTCCTGCCCTCGTGTCAAGAGAATAAGAGGTCGTTATGTTTGTAGTCTCCAACAGAGAATATATTAAGTGATCATTTATATGTTTTACTATATTAGGAAAAATTACACATTAAAAACCGTAGACACGGCCCTCGACCTGATCTTGTGCATGTCAGGGAGAGAGCCCTGACAACACGGAGAGCACTGAAGAGTACACAGACAGAGGAGCACGGCAGTTGCGTCATGCTGCCTTTGTCATCGGGGATGTCATTACCTCTTCTAGTCCCCAGTGCTTTTCATCTTTACCATTAAACCTTATTTTAAATATTTTTTATTTTTCAATTACAGTTGGCATACAATATTATATTATCTTTAGGTGTACAACATAGTGATTAGACATTTATATAATTTGCAAAGTCTTCACCCTGATAAATCTAGTATCATGTGACACCACCCATAATTACTACAATATTATTCACTCCATTTCCGATGTTGTATTTTACATCCACATGACGATTTTGTAACTCCCAATCTGTACTTCTTATCCTTTCCCCTTTATCCCTGATCTCCCAACCCCTCCAATCTAGCAACCATCAAAATGTTCTTGTGTCTATGGGTTTGTTTCTGTTCTGTTTGTTCATTTATTTTTTAAATATTTTGCATGTGAATGAAATTATATGGCATTTGTCTTTCTCTGTCTGATTTATTTTACTCATTACAATACCTCCTAGGTCCATGTGTTGTTGCTGATACTAAGATTTCATTCTTTTTGCCCTGGCTGGTGTGGCTCAGTCGATTGAGCATGGGCCCGTGAAGCAAAGGGTCACTAGTTCAATTCCCAGTCAGGGCACATGCCTGGGTTGCAAGCCAGGTCCCCAGTAGAGGACACATGAGAGGCAACCACATGATAATGTTTCTCTCCCACTCTTTCTCCTTTCCGTCCCCTCTCTCTAAAAATAAATAAATAAAATAATTTAAAAAAAATGGTTCCTTTTCACAAAAAAGATTTCATTCTTTTTTTATGCCTGAGTCATATTCCATTGAATATATGTACCACTTCCTTATCTGTTTATCTATTGATGAACACTTAGGTTGCCTCCATATCTTGGCTATTATAAAAAAGGGTGCAGTGAACATATTGATTCATATTTCTTCCAAATTAGTGTTTTGGTTTTCTTCAGGTAAATACTTAGAAATGGGATTACTACACCCTTCTTTGTCTCGTGTTAATAGCCTTTGTTTTGAAGTCTATTTTGTGTTGTGTAAGTATTGCTACCCCCGCTTTTTTTGTTTCCATTTTCATGAAATACCCTTTTCATTCCTTTACTTTCAGTTTGTGTGTGTCTTTCTATCTGAAGTAAGTCTCTTGTAGACAGCATATGTAAGGATTTTGTTTTCTTATACATAAATACCCTACGACTTTTGATTGGAGCATTTAATTCATTTATATTTAAAGTAATTGTTGATAGGTATATAGTTATTGCCATTTTATTCATATTTTTAAATCTCCTTCTTCTTCTCCTTCATCCTCTCTTCTCCTTCTCCTCTTCCTTCTCTCCCTTTAAATATAACACTAGTTATAACACTAGCTTGGTGGTGATGAATTCGTTTAGCATTTTCTTGCTTGCTGTCTGGGACATTCTTTTTTTTAAAGGTTCAGTGAAAAACCCGTACTATTCACCATGCGTTCTTTGCTCCCCATGCAAGGAATGTTCTTCCTTCTCTAAAATTCCATGCTATTTTGCCTGATCTTTCTGTTCTGCATTGATTTTGAATTATGGTTGTTTTTTAATATTTGCTTTATTTCTCCTGCCACAGTTAGGCTCCTTACAATCAGAAATACTTTTTCAGTGTTTATTGGGCTTCAATATACTACATGCTGTGTACTAGTCATTGTTCTATGCATGTTGCATAAAATGCCATTTTACTTTTCACAACCAGTGAATTAAATTCTCATATCATCTCCATTTTACCAGTATGAGAAAGTTGAAGCAGACATAGAGAAAGTAAATAAGTCAATAAAAAATGAACAAACAAACATACTATTTAAATATGAGCAGGGGATCTGCATAGACAGTATTCCAAAGAAGACGTACAGATGGCCCACAAGTACATGAAAAGGTGCTAATCATCACTCATCAAGGAAATGCAAATTAAAACTACAATTAGGTATTACCTCATGTCTGTTAGAGTGGCTACCATCAAAAGGACAAGAGTTAACAAATTTGGCCAAGGTGTACAGGAAAAGGAACCCTTGTGCACTCTTGGTGGGAATGTAAATTGGTGAAGCCACTGTGTAAAACTACATGGATGTTCTTCAGAAAATTGCAAATAGAACTACCATATTATCTAACAATCCTAGTTTTTGGTATGTATCCAAAGAAAATGAAACAGGATCGCAAAGAGGTATCTATATTCACATATAATATTATTTCTAATAGCCAAGATATGGAACCAACCTAAATGTCCTTCAATGGGTGAGTGAATAAAGACAATTTAGAACTGTGATGTATGTGTATGTATTCAGCCATAAAAAGGACATCTTGCCACTAGTGGCAACATGGATGGACCTTGGGGGTATTATGCTAAGTGAAATAAATTAGGGAACTATAAATACAGTATGATATTATTTATATGTGGAATCTAAAATATCTGAACTCATAGAAATAGAGATTAGAATGGTGGTTACCAAAGTGGGAGTCAGGGGGGGAAGGGGAGATATTGGTTAAAGAGGACAAACTTCCAGCTATAAGATAAATTGTTTCAGACAGCTAACATGCAGCATAGTAATTATAGTTAGTAATACTGTACTCTATATTTGATAGGAGCTAAGAGACTAGATCTTCAATGTTCTCACCATAAAAAAGAAACGATAATTACATGAAGCGAGTATTAGCTAACACGGGGTGGTAATCATTTTGTAGTGTACGCATGCAAATCAACATGTTGTACACCTTAAAGTTACACAATGTCAAGCTAAGGGGAAAGAGGTAGAGTCATTAGTGTTTACCATCCCTGGAAGAAATAAAAGAGATATTGCTAAGCATGATTGTCTGGAAGATTAACATAATTATAACTATCAGACAAAAATGATGAATATTTTTAAAGTGCCTGCTGTTAGCTTAAAGCAATCTTTCTAAGAAAACTTAAAAGAAGCAAATTAAACACCACAGATAATTTCTGGGCTCACTAATTGATGGTGCAATTTCTAATCTATCAGTTTACCAATGAAAAAGTCACTGTTTATTTCTGTCTGTGATGTGTATTAATTGAAAATATATTTACTTTTGGCCTGGAGGGTGGGTCAGTTGGTCCGAGCATTGTCCGGTACACCAAAAGGTTGTGGGCTTGGTTCCCAGTCAGGGCACATAACCTACATAAAAAAGGCTGTGGGTTTGATCCCCATTTGGGACTCATACAAGAGGCAACCAATAGATGTCTGTCTGTCTGTCTGTCTGTCTCTCCTCCCCTCCCTCCCTTCCTACCCTCTCCCTTCTTCTCTTTCTAAAACCAATGAACATTTCCTTGGGTGAGGCTTAAAACAAACAAACAAACAAACAAACAAACAAATAAATATTCACTTTTGTAATGGTGTGAAGCTTATTTTTTGTTATATATATATAAAAGATCATGCAGTTCTTTTTATTTTCCAAAGAACTTGGTGTCAGTTCAATGAACACGTGTTTGAGTACTTCGTCTATGCATTCATTCCATCATTACTGAAAACTTCCTTTGTGTCAGGAAGTGTGCTTTTAAGGTAGGATGGTAAAGACAGAATAGAACGTGGTCTCATTGGAGAGACAAACAGTTGCTTTAGAGGTCAATCAATGATGAATGTATATACATAAAAGTATTATGAAAAGGCACCTAATTCATTTTAGAGAGTGAGTTAAGGGATATGGAATAGGTTGAGTTTGAAGACTTCTTAGAGAAGACTAGACACTTGAGTTCAATATTTAATTTATTAAACCACCTCTGAACTGTAGAGGAGAGGAGAAAATCATTCTGGACACAGGAATAGAATACACAAACAGAGGTATGAGAGAACATAAGATGTTTATAGAGTTTCAAGAGCCAAGGCTGTAAAGGTGTATGCAGGTAGTCTGGAAAGGAGAGCAGGGGAGTAGCACAGGAAGGAACTCATGCCATACACTAAGTAATTGAGTATTGTCTGAAAGGTATATAGACAGCCATCAAACACTTTTAAGCAGAAGAGTATGATTGAATATTCATTTAATTAAAAAATGCTGAAAAAGTGTGGAGAAAGGACTAAAAGAGGGGAGAGCCATGAAGGCAGTGTGATTGGCCAGGTGAGAAATGCAAAGAGCATAGTCTCAGGCCACTGCAGTGGGATTAGAAAGACATAGGTAGGTTTGAGAGATACATAGGAAGTGAAATCAGCTAGACATGGTGAATGAATTAGATGTGGGGGAAGGAAGATGAAAGGAAGGAGTCTAGGAAACTGCTTAGCCTGGATGGCTGATCGGGGGTGATGCTGCCTAAAAATTGGAAGATCGGAGAAGCAGCACAAAAGAGGGCTGGAAGTAGAGGGAACGGAGAATTTTGGATGAGCACCCTTTTCTCATCCAAGTTCTGTATAGGTTAAGAAATTCTGCATAGAATGAATATGTCACAAATCTAATATTTAAATTGGGAAAACATGCAAAAGTCATTGAGATCTCAGATCTCTGTCCTCTAAGAACTTGAAAGAGTAAGACAAGGTTAATGAATACAAAAAATAGTTACATTTTTTAAATAAATAAAATCTAAAGTTCATTTTGATGCCTTCCTCTTGACTACATATCTGGATTCCCTTGAATTTTGAGGTTTTGCTCATTATTGCACACCCAGGGCCTGTGTGCCCCGTTGCCTAGGGGATGAATGATGCTTGAGTAATGTTTGTGGAAGGGTGAGGAAATGGAGAATAATGTGTATTAGTTAGGAGGTCAGAGTTAGAAACACTCAGCAATCCTGGAAACGGTACGGATGGAAAATACAGGGATGGATTTTGATTAGTGAGTAGGGGGAAACCAGCTTTCCAGGAGAACAGAAGTGAAGGCATCAACAGCCACGGTCACCCATGGGACAGTGAGAAGCACTGCTGAGCCGAGGGTATAATGAAATAGAAGCTGGTGGGGTGGGTACGGCCTGCTTGTGGAGCGCCTTGAAAGTCAGAGGGATTTAGCTTTGGTATAGGAAAAGTGAGAAGCATGGTTTGTGGCAAGGAGAGATAGATTGGTAGATAATAAATGGAAGAATAAATATTACTATTTTCCTGAAACCTATTGAAATGCCTTTCTTTGTGTCTGGAAATACCCAGCAATGGCTCCCTGGGAGGCATTTCTTCCTCTGCTCTATTCTATCATTACCTCCCAAAGATGCAGGTATTTACGGTATAGGGAGGAAAATGTTTTCCTTAACCCTGGCAAGGTCCCTAATTAAGTCCGAAAAGTAAATTGACATAGACTGACAGAAGAATAGCACAGAAAATTATTTAATGTAAGTTTTATGTGACACAGTAGCCTTCATAAAGAAATGTGGACCAGAAGAAACAGTTAATCCTGACTATTTCTGTTGCTAGATTTGATGAAGTGTGGGCAATCATGTAGAAATATGATGTCAGAGAGTATGAGGTGAGTGTGGTAAACTGAGGAAAACTTGGCAAAACCCATTGTCTAGATTCTTCTTGGCATCCCTTTTTCTTTGGCGATAAGGATGCTCCTTTCCTCAGGTATAGAGAGGGCACCTTTCAAGTGAGGGTTTTATGACTGTTTCAGAGGAGACTAGTGTAAAGGTCAGGGTAACCTTCCTGCTTCTGCAATTTTCTCAAACTCCTTCAGCTTAAAATAACCAATATGCCAGGGTGCCCTATTTTGGGGTAGCCTTGACCTGAACCCTATTGGTAGGGTTTATGTTGTCCTGCCCACCTCCCACATTTCCCTCCAGGATTCTCCACTTTGTGCCTACACTATTAGAGAACTCCCTACTTTAAGACACTATCTCTGTATATATTTCCCTTGGTCCAGACTTCTCAAATGTGTACCAGCTCCTGGCATAAATAACAAAAACTTCTTTGAAGACTCAGAAGACACAAAGACCTGCATTAATACTTATTAAACTTCCAAGGCAAGAACCTGAAGGTGAGGATACA
>PVKM010003049.1:0-60296 GCA_004027735.1 Carollia perspicillata
GGGACGGTTACCTACAAAGGAATTCCCATCAGACTGTCAGCTGATTTCTCAAAAGAGACCTTACAGGCAAGAAGGGGCTGGAAAGAAGTATTCCAAGTCATGAAACACAAGGACCTACATCCAAGACTGCTCTATCCAGCAAAACTTTCATTCAGAATGGATGGGCAGATAAAGTGCTTCTCAGATAAGATCAAGTTCAGGGATTTCATCATCACCAAGCCCTTACTATATGAAATGTTAAAGGGACTTACCTAAGAAAAAGAAGATAAAAATATGAACAGTAAAAGGACAGCAAATTCACAGTTATTAACATCTACACCTAAAACAAATAGAACTGGAAAGCATTATGCTAAGTGAAATAAGCCAGGCAGTAAAGGACAAATACCATATGATTTCACCTTTAACAGGAACCTAAGCAACTAAACAAACAAGCAAGCAAAATATAGCCAAAGACATTGAAATAGAAAAGGGGATGACAGTATCCAGAGGGGAGAGGGGAGGGAATTTCAGGGAAAAAGGGAGGGGATTATAGGAACAAGTATAAAGGACACATGGACAAAAACTAAGGGAGGTGGAAAGGGGAGGGAGGTGGGGAGCACTGGGGGGTGGTCTGGGATGGGAGTAAAAGACAGAAAACTGTATTGAAAAACAATTAAAATAAAAAAATTAAAAAAAAAGAGTTGTGAGTCGGAACAATGTGAACAAAGAAAGTAAAATATTATAAATAAAAAGGAGAATGAAGAGTGCGGAATGGAGTAAGAGAAGGGAAGAATTTAGTACTAGGTTTAAACAGAAATTAAAGTGAGAGAGAGAAAGATAAAGGAAGGAAAAAAGTAAATAAATAAGAAAGATATAGGGGCTCTGGCCAAGATGGAGGCATAGGTAGAAACCCTTTGCTTCTTTGCACAACCAAAAGGAGGATAACAACCAATCTAAAATCAATAAATAACTAAAAGCACCAGAAAATCAGACTGCATGGAACTCTGACAATCAAAAAATTAAAGGAAAAACAACCAGATAAACCAGACTGGTAAGGTGGCGGACAGCACGTGAGGGGCTGACTTGAGGGGAAAATTGAGACTCAGAGCTGACCGTGGGCTATGGCTGGGGATGCTGAGGTGGGGGTTTCTCCCAGTCTTGCACGAGAGTTGAAAAGTGTGCTGGAGACCAGAAGGTGAGCTGTACTGTTCCCTTTCTGGTGCCTCCCCCACAGGCAGCACCAAAGCACAGCAAAGAGGTCTTGCTCTGCCTGGGTGAATATCTGAGGCCCTGCCCCCTTACAACCTATCAGCTATGTCAAGACAAAGAAATATGGCCCAAATGAAAGAACAGCAAAACCTCAGAACTAAGTGATGAGGAGCCTGGCAACCTATCTGATGGAGAATTTAAAGCCCTGCTAATCAAAATGCTCACAGAACTGACTGAGGTTGGTTGAAAAATGAAAGAAGAAATGAAAGATACCCAAAATGAAATAAAGCAAAATATTCAGGGAACCATCACTGACAGGAAGGAAACGAGGATTCAAAGCAATGATTTGGAACAAAAGGAATAAGTAAACAACCAACTGGATCAGAATGAAGAAACAAGAATCTAAAAAAATGAAGAGAGGCTGAGGATTTTCTGGGACAACCTGAAATGTTCCAATATCCAAATTACAGGGGTGCCAGAAGGAGAAGAACAACAGCAAGAAATTCAAAACTTATTTGAAAAAATTATGAAGGAAAACTTCCCCAATTTGGCGAAGGAAACAGACTTCCAGGAAGTCCAGGAAGCCCAGAAAGTCCCAAAGAAGTTGGACCCAAAGAGGAACACACCAAGGCACATCATCATTAAGTTACCCAAGATTAAAGACAAAGAGAAAATCCTAAAAGTGGCAAGAGTAAAGGGGACAGTTACCTACAAAGGAGTTCCTATTAGATTATCAGGTGACTTCTCAAAAGAAACTTTGCAGGCAAAAGGGGCTGGAAAGAAGTATTTGAAATCATGAAAGGCAAGGACCTACATCCAAGATTAATCTATCTAGCAAAGCTTTCATTTAGAATGGAAGGGCAGATAAAGTGCCTTCCAGATAAGGTCTAGTTAAAGGAGTTCATCATCACTAAGCCATTATTATATGAAATGTCAAAGGGACTTATCTAAGAAAAAAAATATGAACAGTAAAATGAGAATGAACTCACAACTATCAAAAATAAACCTCAAAGAAAAGAAAAACAATGAAAACAAAAGCTAAGGAAACAACCAGAACAGGAACAGAATCAGAGAAATGGACATCACATAGAGGGAGTTCAGTGGGGAGAAGGAAGGGAGGAATAGGTGGGTAAAGTACAGGGAAGAAGCATAATTGGTAGGCATAAAATAGACGGGGAGAGATAAAAATGGTATAGTAAACAGATGACTCAAAGAATTATATGTATAACCCATGGACATGAACCAAGGAGTGGGGAATGCTGGAGGGTTGTGGGGAAGTGTGGACAGGGGATAAAGGGGAAAAACTGGGAAAACTGAAATAGCATAATCAATAAAAAATACTTTAAAAAAGAAAGATATAGGAGTCAAATTGGAGAGAAAGATCCACCACAGCACTATCAACACTCAATGAACTAAAATTAATATAGGAGGAATGGGAATAAGAGGGAAAAAAAGAAAGAAGAGCTTAAGAGATGTCTACAGGAATGGGAAGTGATTTTGAAATGATAAAGGGAGAAGGAATATTAAGAGTCAGGAACAAAAACTGGGCTAAGACAGGGAAAAAGTAAAATTTGAGATGAAACAAAAAAGAAAAAAGGAGAATAAAGAAAATAAAAGGCAGGATGAAAGAGAAAAAGAAGAAAGAAAAACAAAGAAAAAAGAGGCTAAGACATGGCAGAATTAAAAGATTGAGATGAAAAAAAGAATAGGAGAGGGGACTGGTAAAATTTCAGATTTGAAATACAAAATTAGTGAAGATCTAGAGATAAAATTGAAAAATGAAGCAACAACTACCCTATCCACAACCAATGAGCAAAAATTGCTAAAAGTGGAGAAAGAATTCAGGTAGTTTAAGAGCGGGAAAAAAGGATGTGAGATGACCACTGAGAAGAAAATTGGTTTTGTGAGTTTGGATGGGGGAGAAATAGTAAGAGTGTGGAATGGAAACAAGTTGTAGCAAGAGAGAAAACAAAATTTGAAATGAAAATGAGAAGAAAGAAGAAGGTAAAATGGGATAAGATAAGGGAGGTGCAAAATATGTCAACTGAACTAAACTATAGTATAAAATCTAGTGACTTAATATGCACAAACTTAATTGATAAGAAATGAATGTTAAAAAGCTATTGAGGAAAGAAAATATTGCAAGTCATGGAGAAGAAAGACCATGGCTGATTTTGTCTCGGTAGCCTCTAGTATTTACCACTACTTTTTCTTTCTGGATCCACGTCTGGTGATGTTAGATGTTGACCCCATCTGACCTTAGGCAGCTTGCTCTGAGACTGCCAGGGATCTATAATGGCTGTGGTTGACTCCTTTGGTTGTTAATCTAGTCATTCTGCACTCAGTAGTCAGGCTTAAGCACTACAGAGCTGGGACAGAGTCCCTCTTGGTGTCGGGGTTATTGTTTCCCTTCAGGCTGCTGTTGCTTGGAAGGGTGTGATCTGCTTGAGCAGGATGGCTGTTGCCATATGGGTGATGGCTCAGCACTAGGATCCCGGCATCTACTCTCTGTTTTCTCCTCAAAGCTTCTGTCCCCAGCCTCTCTTCCGGTGTCTCCAGCACACTGTGACCCTGCCTTTGACAGAGCCCAGGGTAAGTGGCTGCAAATGAAAATTTGTGTGTTGGCCCTTCAAATGTCTCTTTGTGTCTCCAGCTGACCTTCTTGGGCAGAGAGGAACCTTGCAGCTTTTTGCTCCTGGTTGTTATCTGTGTACTTTTTGGGCTCTGGTGCTCTAAGCTGGGGATCCTAGCTTAGGGTTTAGATCCCACACTTTTCAGGGGGATACAACATGTTGCTTAATTATCCCTCTGCTGCTGCCTGTGGGCACCCAGTCCATTCCTCTCGAGTCTCTACTACACTCTTATCAGTCAGGTTGTGCTGAAGCTGGTTCTTCTGTCTGTCTTAAATTATATGGCTTCTCTCTCTCACTATTGTTCAGTTGTTTGTTCTAGGTGATTTCCCCACAATTTAGTTGTAATTCCAGATTGACCCAGGAAGGAGGTTAGTGTGATGTCCATTCACTCCTCCACCATCTTGTGCCCTTCCTCCAACCTTCATTTTCTTTACAGTTTTTTTTTTCCTATCAAAATAGGCTTTTAGGAAGAAATCTGATAGTAGTTGTTTGCATACTGGTAACCATCTTTAACTCAGTATTCCAAAGGGAGTCTTCTCCTACTGTAGAAAGGTTTGTACCCTTTAGTAAATTATTGTGGGAGGGTGCACGGGGCACTGCCCAACAGTTTTGGCAGCTCTTCTGGCTGTATACAGGCCCAGTCCTGTCCCTTTCTCTCTCTCCTCTCCCTCTCTCTCTTTCTCCATGGAGAGTCCCAGATTATTTTTACTTTGAACACTGCATAATACTGTGATTAAGGCCTTAGAGATATTCAAATCTAGCTAGAGAGAATGTATCATAAAGTTGTATTTAGTGATGGTCAAACTTGGGTTTGGATGGAGACTGATAAAGCAAGTCTTAGTTTGTGTGCTGGGGATGTTCCTTGCTGCAGATCATTATGGTTCCTCTCCCTCCCCCACAATAGAAGAGATTAAATTCAGGGTTTAGAGAGTGAAAATATCTCCATTTAAAAGGTACAGCAGATCAGTGAAAACTCCACTGGTTAGAAGAAAATATTTTTTTCCCCATTTTGCTTCCTCAAGTAAAATAAAGAAGCTGAAGTGATGAGACCTAAATCTCCTACTTTGTTAACAGCCTGGGACAAGGTGTGGCCGTTGGAGATTCACCCTGTTCTGATGGATGGGAGTTGGTATGAGAAAGGAAGAGTAGGACAAGAGATCAGGGAACCTGTTGGTAAGTTTGCATAATGCTTTAAACTCAACTTACTTCCTACCATTTCCCACACAAGAAAGGTACAAGTGACTCAAAACGGGGGCCTCATTTTGGTATTAGTCAGAGCCACCATGGCCAGCCCCAGTCATCCTGAGGAGCTTCTCCACATTTATCTGGGTTGAAGACTACCCTGATGTGAAGAATTAGTGTTCATCCTTAAGGAAGATGCATGTATTTTGGTTTAAGAATTTGCTCATAGATGATAGAAGACAATGGTAGAAAGAATGTACAAGAATGATGTTTTTTATTTTGTGCACATCAGTAGAATGCACAAGTACTGGAATTAACCTTTACTGACCACCCCAAACTTTTTCTTTGTGATCTTTGTGAGCTTTCCTTTTTTGTGGCCACTTGATTTTTATGACTTTGACCACAAAATTCTAAGAAGAGGATGCCAGTCATCAAATCAAATTAAATGTCATACATCAGATAAACTTAAATATTTAAATGCTATGTTTTCTGATAATATAATAAGAATTTATTACCCAGAACTTCAGAGAGGGAATTGTTTTGAATAGCTACAGATTCAATACTGTAGAACTTGAATCTTTATGCACCCAAACCTTTTTACTTTAACAGTTTTGGATGGCTATCTTCCTTCAATTTCCTGACTTCTTTTACACAAGAAGTTACACATAATTTAACCTTTTCTTGATGACTCAGAATTGTCATTGTGGATATCAATGAAAGAACAATGGTATAGAACAGGAAACCCTCTCAGGAACTTCAGCTGTATGCAAGGGTTGATCAGTATTAAAATGCTGCTGTGCTTTCCAAGTTATGGTATCTGATTGATGTAGTTTTTTTGTTTGGCTTTCATTTCTTTTCTCTCACTAGGCTCACTCCAGCTTTGGCTTCTAATTAGTTGCATAAAATCTGCTGTTACCTGCAAACTAATGAGCAACCAGAACCTTTCATTTAATAACAACTTCCTAAGTGCCTACTAGGTCCTAAACACCACAGTAGGTGCTGTGGACATACAGAGGGATAAGCCATGATCCCGCTGGACCTTCACAAAGCTTAGTCTTTGATATGATTACAAATCTCTGCATCAAATGTGACATGGAGGTATGTAGCTCAGATAGTTATGGTAATATGGAAGAGAAGGAGTAGGTTACCTAACTTGGGATGGTGAAGCTCAGCATGGTCTTAAGATGACTGTTAGCTCAGGCTTCAAGAAGAGTAAAAGCTATCTAGATCAGGGGTGTCAAACTCATTTTTACTGGGGGTAAAAACTCATTTTTACTCATTTTTCATCAGCCTTGCAGTTGCTTTCAAAGGGCCAAGTAATTTTAGGACTGTATAACTGTAACTATTCCTTAACTAGGGGCAAGGAACTTGGCACTGCTGCTGGGTAGAAACAAGGTACCAGGCTGGATAAAACAAGGTGGAGGGCTGGATTTGGCCCATGGGCCTTGTGTTTGCCACCTGTGATCTACATAGGTAAAAATCACAAAAGGCATTCAAACCAGGGGGCAGAGAGGTGTAAGGTATAAAGGAACACAAATCCAGACAATTTTCTGTTAAATGAGAGCATGCCAGCCTCACAGTATCTTTAGATGCTGACTTGAGAGGACAATCTGCAGGTTTTAAAGGCAGGAAGAGTCTTGCTGCTATTATAATGATTTCCTAGGTTCTTAGTTATCTTCTGGATAAGTTTTCCAAATAGTTGAGTTTTAGATAGGAGAAGTATAAATACAGGGGTGGACAAAAGTACGTTTTTAGTTGTGAGTATGTGAAACAGAGAGTTTCTTCTTGTATTATTTATTAATTATTGTATTATTTATTTGTACAACTGTAAGCCTATTTACCTACACTGTAAATGTAAATGGTTTTTACTATATGGAACATATAAGGGAGGGAATTTCTTTCCATTTGGAGGACTGACTGATCAAAGATTCCAACTGACAGGAAAAAAATTTTCTGTTAAATATCAGCAAATTAGCTGATAAATATTAACAAAATTTTAAAGAGTAACTCAAACAACAGGAAAGTTTTTTATAAAAAAATAATTTATCCCTCTCTATATATATCATATTTTTGAAGGCACTATAATGATTAAAGTAGTTATTTCAAGACTGTAAGGAAAGGTATGTTAAGAAATGATAATACTTTGTCCATCAGAAAGTGTTTTAACTCTACAAGCACTGATAAAAATAAATTTTGCATGACACACACATTTTTGGTTCAAAATCAGCTCTGAAAATATGCAATTAAGGGAAAAGGTTCATGGACTTTTGGAAAATAGATTAACATGTAGAAAATATCCAGGTAAATTTAATAAATCTGTTTCTCCCACTCAGTTTAGATGCACACTAAAATATGAAGCCCATGCCATTCTGAACACTAACAGGATGCTGATCCAGATCAATACAAACAAAGTCATTATATGTAATCAGTATATAACAGGTAAGAGGAATTAGTTTCATTTCATTTTATCCCATCAACCTTAGGGGTATATTTATCAGAAATTATTTGTTATAATTGTGTAGTCTTAACACAAGGGTGATCTGTACAAATACTGAATTTGAATGTTTTTTAACAGCAATATTTGTTTAAAAGCAACAAAATTAAGACTTGTAGTAGTTTGCAAGGTTAATTTGGACCAGCAGCATCAAGTGGCTGTCCAAAAAGCTTATGTAACTTGGGGAGTCTGAGAGAAATTTAAGACCCACAGCAAAAGAAGTGATAGCTCCAAGCTACTGTGTGCCAGACTGTACCTGTAATTGTATTCAGTTCTAGCTCCATACTTTGTGCATAGTGAGGAAATGCTGAACCAGTTTACGTGAAGCATGGCAAGATTAAGCTAGGCAAGTTAACTTGGACAAGACTTCAGGGAAAATGACAGTTGTCTTCAAACATCTGAATGGCTATTACATGGAAGGATTAAAAGTGTTCAGCCTGGCTTCAAAAGTCAGAATTAGAACCACTGGGTAGAAGTTATAGGAAGACAGATTTCTATTCAATGCAAGAATGAATGTTTCAATACTTTTTTAAAAAATGTTCTAATACTTAAGGAGCTTTCCAAAAATGGAATAAAGTGCCCTGGGGCATAGTAAATTCTTTGCCATCTGAGGAATTCAATTAGAGCTCAACCTTTTGATGGGAATTTTTGAGAGAACTCAATCATTAGTTATAAGACTAGAGAAGTTAAGGCCCCTTTGAATCCCGAGATTCAATGACTTTATGATTAAACTATGCTTTATCACCTGATCCTTTGGTCAGTCTTCTGATCATGAATGAAAAGTTATGAATTAGGAAAAGAAATCAGTTTTTAAAACTATATTCAATTTGCAGTTTCTCATATCACTAGAAATGACTAGCTGGAAAAATATGTAAAACAGAAAGAAAATTTAAACCTAATTTAATTTAAAGGGCAATGTGGTGAAATAATGATTTAAAGAATATAACTATGACTCATGGCTCATTTTTCAGTTGATGGTCTGTGTTAATACTGCTGTGCTGTTTTAGTACTAGTGAGTGAAATGAAATAGCCTGTATAACATTATTATTTTGATATTTATCATTTGTCGTGTATTTGAATTTAATACAGGCAATCTTGAAAGATGACAGGTTTTAAAAAGCCCCAATGATATGTTCCTATTTTTCCTCTTTGTGAAGTCTGGCAGTATTTGGAGATAGAAAAGAGAAGGAAATGACTAGAAAACTGTTAGTCTGTAAAATAGAGAACTAAGTAATTTGCAAAACTAAGGAAGATAATTAAAAATAGAGCAGCATTCTGAGCTGGAGTCTATTCAAAGGAATAAATAAAAACCCCAAATATTTGAATCTGTAATTAGCATCCACCTCTGTACACTAGTGAAGAAAGTCTCTATATTAACTTTTCTTCATTCTCTGGCCTGGAATTTTCCAGTTATGTTTTGCTTTGGCTAATAATAAAATCAGTCTGCATTCACATCTGCTTGCTCTTTTGATATACACAGATTATGGCTTGAGCAGTTCTTGGACAAATGGAATGAATAAAACAGTACGAAATTAAAAACTAGCTATAGGTATAAGCCCGAAAGTAGATAATTCATACAATTTTGATTTGATGTCATTGGGTCAGTTCAACTTTAAAAGTCATTGCTTCAAATATTTCTGTATGTAGGGTCTTTTCTCTGTTAAGTGCTGAGGATACAAATAATAAAAGGACAGCCTATTCTTAAGGGACTAAAATTCTATTTGTGACTATGAGTTATTAAATTCAAAACTGTATGATAGTACTTTGGGGGGCGAGGTAGGGTTGGGTAGAATGGGGTATGAAACACTGAAAACAGGCTAATATTTACTTTGAAAATTTTACATCAGCCTAAAAGTGACCAGGTTTTGAAGAATATTTTTTAAAAAGTGTTCTTACCTCCAGCTACAAGTCCAGACTCCCCTAATTGGATAGCTACCCCAAAGCCCCCAAGTTTAACAGGTGCTGAGTTTTCCTTTGAGGCCAGGAGAACACAGTGGGGCTGAAAAGAAAGACAAAGAAACAAACAAAGAAACAAAAAAACAAACCAAAAATAAGGATTAATTTAAGAGAAACAATTCAATTTGCACAAAAACAGGTAACATGATAATAGAATAATACAGTAAAAACTTCTGGAATTATTTTGGATGCTTGAATTATTTGTCCTATTCTCACTTTTGGCTTTCTCCAAAGACTTACCTGTTGTATCTAACATTTTTCAGGAATTATTTGCTTCTAATATTGGGCTATGGTGCTAAGAATTACTCAGGATTCTAATTACTATGTTGTACACCTGAAACTAATATAATATTGTATGGCATCAATATTTAAACTTAAATTTAAAAAAGAATTACTCAGGAAGCATCAGTGCTCAAGAAAGATATATTTTCTGCCTTTTTCATGCAATATTTTCTTCCTTTGAGTGACAGTCTACATTTGTTTAAGTAATAATATATTTACACCTTGTGCTAAAATGTTTCTTGAAACCTCTGACTTTACCTACACTTTACTTTATCTTGGCCCTTAGGGGATGCTGATGGCCCTTTTTGGTCCACCCTCCCAGCCTCTTTGTTTTCTTTATTCATTTCACCTCTAAATAAGAAGGGTCAGATTAAATGACTCTCATTGAGCCCTGCTCTTAGGGAATTCACTGCCTGCCCTGGGCATGCCTTTTCTCTGAACCTGCCCTTCCTCTGTGGGAATGGGAGGTGAGAAACCAGAAAGGGGAAAGGAGATACTTGGCCTGCCTCTAGCCAAGAAATTGGAAAAATATCTATATATTCTTTCAATACAAATTCCTTGAGTTTGATAATATTACTGTGGACATTAGAAGGATTTCTTATTTTTAGGAAGTATATAAGTTGGTAGATAAAGTGGTAGATGAAGAGAGACTAAGAATAAAACACATGTAGAAAAATGCTGACATATGCGAAACCTGAGTAAAAGGTGTCTGTAGTTATTTGTACTGTCCTTTGAATTTTTCTATTAGTCTAAAATTATGTTGAAGCAACCCCATTTTATTTTAAAGTCACCTAAAAGACTTTTTGATCATTTTTATTAATGTTTGAATACAGTTGTCTCCATTTTGCCACCACCACTTTCCCCCACCCCACCTACCCCCACTCCCACTCTCAATCCTACCCCCCATTTGGCTTTGTCCATGTAAAACACTTTTTGTGGTTATCCTTTCAATTTGTTACATAGTAAGATCAATTTGTTTCAATTAGATTTTGACCTAATTTGATATTTTAATTATATAGAATATGTATATAGTTCCCAAGTGAAAACTGTAAATAAATACCATTCAAAGAGTTCTAGCTTTTGGCCCCTCTCCTCATTCCTAACCTCTCTCTTCTCATTGGTAACTTACTGATATTAATTTTTGGTTTATCCTTCTTTTTCTTAAATAGGGAAGTACATATAAATATTCAACATTTTCACATAACAGCATGTCCAATAGATGACTCTGTAGCAGTACCTAGGGATTTTCAGGGAGGTTTGTTTTTGTTTTGTTTTTTAAAGAGAGACATTTGTGCGCTGATGGGAAAGATCTGTAGAGAGGAAATATATTTCCAGGAAAGAGAGAGGGATGCACAAGTGGGGTGGGGGGGTTGGTCCTGGTGACAGCGATGAAGGCAGGGTACAGGAGCACCTGTAGATGCGGACAGATGTACATGCAGGAAGTAGGAAGATGAGGAAGTTCTCTTTTGAGTACTTCTATTTTCCATTTACTTTGAAATAAAACTGATCATCAGGTGGGAGTTGGGAAGGGAGGGGATCACTGGCAATTTGAGAACAGTGAAGGTATGGAAAAGTATTTTCAAAGAATAGGTGCATGAACTGACTAAGGCGGTTGCTTTCAAACCACAGCATCAGAATCACACAGATTTACTGCCCTCTACCCCAGAGTTTCTGATTCATAAGGTCTGAGATAAAGTAAAAAAATTGTGCATTTTTAACAAGTTCCTGAGTGATGTTGATAGTAGTGGTCTGGGAGCCATACTTTGAGAACCACCAGACTAAGGAAATAGAGCAAGACTGCTGGCAGCACATGAATACATTTAAGATTTGTGGTCATGAATTTTAAGTGAGAGCAATCAGCATGATTGTGTGTTTGAACCTAGTTCCTCATTTTGCCTTGCAGGGTTCAGGCCTGGAGTAGGTGGTAAGCTGAATTTAAGCAGGGTTGGGATTTAGACAAAGAGAGGACAGTGATGTCAGTTAATAGATGGCACCAAACAAGCATCTCCAGTTATTTCTTCTTTTATCTTTACATAAATACAAAGCTAAGATAACAATAAAGGAGGAAAGGGAGGGTGAAGGGGAAGAGGATATACAGGAATGAGCTAAGAACATACAGACAGACAGTAGAAAGTTCAGAATGAACAGGAAAAAGCTCCTATAAAGGAAGGACTAGAAAAAGATTATATTCAAATCTGGTCACAGTAGGGCAAGGGAACTAAAGATTTTTAAAAAAGTATTTTGAAAAAGGGATGGCTTAGGTGTGGAAAAATAACTAACATAATATAGAAGAAAATATTTATATTCAATTTTATGAATGCTAATAGATCAGCATCTATTTAGTCATAAAAATTCTGTCAGGATGTTTAATATATTTGCACACACATGTCTATCCCAGCATTATTCACAACGGCCAAGATGTGGAAGCAACCCAAATATCCATTGACAGATGAATGGATAAAGAAAATGTGGATATACAATGCAACCTCAAAAGAAGGAAATTCTGTTACATGCTACAACATAAGTGAACCATGCCAATATTATGCTAAATCAAATAAGCTAGTCATAAAAGGACAAATATTGTATGATTTTATTCAAATTATACAAAGTATTCAAAATCAAAGTAAGTAGAAAGGTGGGTGCCAGGGTGGGAGGGGAAATTAGTACTTAATGGGTATAGAGCTTTAGCTTTGCAAGATGCAAAAGTTCTAGAGATCTGTTGCACAATGATATAAACATACTTAACCCTACTGAACTGTAAATTGAAGATTATTTTTTACTTAATGTTATGTTTTCTTAAAACAACATATACACACAAAATTTTTTCCTTTATTTTTATTGTTTACACTATTACAGATATCCCTATCTCCCCCATTGCCTACCTTACCCCCACCCTTGCCTCACTCCCCTCTGACCATCACCACACTTTTGTCTTTGTCTGTGGATTGTGCATATGTTCTTTTTTTTCACATTTTTTATTGTTGTTCAAATACAGTTGTCTCCATTTCCCCCTCACCCCAGCCATCCCCACTTCCCACCCTTGATCCCCCTTTGGTTTTGTCCGAGTGTCCTTTATACATATTCCTGAAAATCCTTCCCCCTTCCACCCCATTATCCCCTCCCACCTACCCTCTGCTTAAGGTCAGTTTGTTCCCATAGGTTCTTTAGCCAATCCCTTCACCTTCTTTCATCCAGTCCCAGTCTCCCCTCTTCCCCCTGACAGTTGTCAGTCTATTCCATGTATCCATGCCTCTGTTTCTATTTTGTCAGTTTATTTTGTTTATATTTGATTTCGCATATAAGTGAGGTCATATGGTATTTGTCTTTCAATGATTGGTTTATTTTACTTCGTTTAATAATCTCCAGATCCATGCTGTCACAAAAGGTAAGATTTCCTCCTACTCCTTTTTTTTCTAACAGCCATCTAGTATAGTATTGTGTAAATGTACCACAGCTATTTTTTATTCACTCAGCTACTGATGAGTACTTGGGCTGTTTCCAGGTCTTGGCTATGTAAATAACTCTGCTATGAACATAGGGGTGCATGTATTCATTTGAATTCATGTTCTGGGATTCTTAGGATATATTCTCAGAAGTAGAATCACTAGGTCAAAAGGCAGTTCCATTTTTAAGTTTTTAAGGAAACTCCATATTGTTTTTCACAGTAGCTGCACCAGTCTGCACTACCACCAAGAGTGCACTAGGGTTCCCTTTTCTCAACATCCTCACCAGCACTTGTTGTTTGGGTGATATCTCATTGAGGTTTTAATTTGCATTTCTATGATGATTACTGATGTTGAACATTTTTTCATATGTCTATTAGCCATCTGTATGTCCTCTTTGAAGAACTGTCTATTCAGGTCCTTTACCCATTTATTAATTGGATTTTTTTTTGGTGTTGGGTTACGTAAGTTCTTTATAAATTTTGGAAATTAACCCCTTATCAAATGTACAATTAGCAAATATGTTCTATCATTCAGTGGGTTCCCTTTTCATTTTGTTGATGGTTTCTTTTGGTGTACAGAAAGAAGCTTTCTAATTTGATGTAGTCCCTTATGTTTATTTTTTTCCTTTGTTTGTTCCCCTTGCCCTGGGAGATATATCAGCAAAATATATACACAAAATTCTTGTCAGTCTAATACAGTAATCAAATCAGGTCAATGCAGTAGTCATCTTCTTTCTCAGAGGTTTGGGGGGTGGGAGGTTTAAGAGCTACAACATATTTTATTCTAGCAATTTATAAAAATATTCTGTCCCATGTGTCATATTTATAACTAAGTAAAAGCTCTGAAGAATATGATGTTCAGAAAAGTGTATGTACCCAGAAATGATCAGAATGTTAGCTAAAGCTCAATGAGTTAAATATTATTAAGTGTTAAACAAAGCTGCAGAGAAACTACTACGGGGAAAAGAAAAATTAACTTACTCCATTTGAAATAACAACAACAACAAAATGTGACATTAACATGCAGGGCCAGCAATGACATAAATGGACAGACAGTGGTTAAATATCAGATTTGGACCAAAATAAAAACTGTAGAATTCCTTCATTATTTTCTTTAAAATATAGGAGATACTTCAACTTACTTGGGTGAGTTTATCATGGTGATGAACCAGGGAAACTACTATTACAAATCTCATTTAGTTCTAAAGTTATAAGATTGTTTTAGAAACAATCCAAGGTCTTAAAGGAATACATGAAAATATACTAAAGTAATGTATAAATCAAGTAGATCTTAAAAATTAATGAATAAAATAATTCATTATTAAGGTATTATTCAATACAGGAATGCCATTTTATATGAATAACTAAATTTCTAAAACAAATCTAGAAAGAAACATTCGATGATTGTGTTTTAAAAGTCCATACAGCACACAGACACACAAGTCTGAGTCAATTCATGCTCTACCTATTCGCTGTAGTTCATCAACAAATCTGGTCAAATAAGGGTCTTTTTACCATACTTTATGACTTCCTGGTTATCTATAAAATAAAGTCCAAATTCTGGACATTAAAAAAAAAAAAGAAAAATTGTTCCCCAAGAAGAAGGGACTCTTGTAAACAACAATTTAAATTTCATGGAATTATCAGAAATTTATCTCAATATTGCCACAGCTTAGAACATGCTCTTATGAGCTCTAATAACAGTTGTATCACAAGAAAGGTCATAATAAATTTAAAAATTATTTGAAATCTTGAATTAGCAAGTGACTAGTATTTAACTATTTTGA
Organism: Carollia perspicillata; assembly: GCA_004027735.1. Classification (NCBI taxonomy): domain Eukaryota; kingdom Metazoa; phylum Chordata; class Mammalia; order Chiroptera; family Phyllostomidae; genus Carollia; species Carollia perspicillata. The sequence goes on from PVKM010003049.1 coordinate 14,968, forward strand.
TTAAACATTACCTTGCTAAAATTATACATTTTCAGGATATAAAATACATTAACAGAAGAATCAATTTATAAAAATTATGTGATCAGATATAAAATTAAGAAGTTATATTTATTGTATCACATAATAGCATGACACCACAGATATTATTTTGTGATGTGTGAGTTTGTTTTTGCTTATGTATCTTTATCCCCACTGTTATGCTTTATAAATAATAAAATATTTTAAAGAAAAAATGTATATAGCATGTTCTGTATCATTTCTTAGCAAACAAGAGAAAATGCATATTTCTTCTTAGAATTTATAAAGCTTCTTTATTTTTAGGCATAAGGGAAAACTTTCCACAATTATCAAGGTAAAAGTATTCATATAAAAGATGAGTTTCCTAAAGTTAAGTGTTCACTGAGTTTATAAATAAAGTTGTTACATAGTGGTAGGGCTTTTTAATATTTTCACATGAAGTCTGAGGGTTGTCATATTGAAAAAAGAAAGAAAAGAGGAAAAAAACTACCACCACATGCAAATGTTAAAAAAGAAGAAAGCCCTAACCAACTATACCACAGACCAGATGGAGGAAACCAGCTGACATACCAAGAAGAGTCTCTGTGTCTAGGGAAGCTTGGGGTTCAGTGCCTTTTACTTCAAGGGAGCCTGAACTGTGAGTATTCCTTGATATTAACTACATAAATGATCCTTTATTTTAGTTAAATTTTGATAGAGCTGAATATTAAAAGTGAAACCTGCTTTGTGGTGACACTTTGTTTTTAGAAACTAGAATAAACTGCTTGAATAATGCTTCTGCCTTGACTTGCCTTCTTAGTTACTTGAACTACTTTAGGACACTGGAAGTATTTAAGCTCATACTCCTGTTACTGTCACATTGTGTGTATTGTATTTTGTATATTGCCATAAAGACTTGCAGATCTACTTGAACAAATTAAGTTATTTTCATATGCAACAGATTTTATTTCTAATGTATTATAAGTGATGTTTAACTTATTAACTTTTTTAAGTTATGCTGTATCCCTAGTTTCAATGATTGTATTTTCTTTATTATACTGTTACTACTTTATGGTAATTACCAGATTTATTAAATTTTAGATTTGTACCATAGTTTTTTGGTCCACTCATTTACTGATGGGCACTTAGGTTGCTTCCAACACTTGGCTATTGTAAATTGTGCTGCTATGAACATTGGGGTACACAGGTTCTTTTGGATTGGTGTTTCAGGGTTCTTAGGATATAATCCCAGCAGTGGAATTGCCAGTTCCATTTTTAGTTTTCTGAGGGGAAAATAGAGATAACTGTACTTGAAGAACAATAAAAAAAGTTTAAAAAATTTCAAGTTTTGTGCTTCGGAAGTAAATAAAGTGAATATTAGAGAAAAGCAAAAGCACAATACACTTTAGTTAATTCAACTAACCCAAATTTTTAAAAATGGGGCTTTAGACATAGTTAAGTTTATAACAAAACCTAATGTACTACTAATGTATTATTAGTAGCATTATTTCCAAAGTAACGTGCTTTCATTTTTCATTCTGTATGCAACAATTAATGCAATTTTAAAAAACTGAATAATATATTTTACTTAACCCAATATATGCAAATCTGATCATTTCAACTTGTAATCCAAATAAAAATTTTTGACACATGGCCTGAATGATTCAGTCATTATCATGATTCAGTCTAACTATAAGTGGTGATAGATTGCTACTGTTGCCAAACAGGTATGTCCTTTAACATAGCAATGTGATATTTGCACAAATATACCCAAATTGCATTTAAAAAGCTTTTGCTCATTGAAGGCCACAGTGGGATCTGTTAGGCTCATGAAGCTCCTACATGAACCAGTTGATAAACACTGGCAAAGGTAGGGTGGTGGTGGGTAACACTAACGCAGCACTAACACAGGGTTGCAATCTTCAGGATTTGCCAAGTAACAACACTACAAAATAATTTACCATCTCCTATCAGAAAACCATCATGACCACTTCAACATAGCATGAATCATAAGTAATATCCACCAAGAAATTTGTCTACTATGTGAATACAGTGGTTCATTTCCTGTTTTCACTGGCAATTGTTAATTAATCAAATAAGTAGTTTTAAAAACATCAATAAATGCCCTTAAGAACACAGATAGTGGTTAAACATCAGATTTAACTTTATTGACTCACTGTAAAGGAGGCTAAATGCAGCTATTACATTTAAAACAGAATTTAACTTGTTAATTTCTCAGTAAATGACTGAACACTAGCTATCTAATACATGGTTCTAAATGGTGGCTACTATTACTATTTAAACAAATACATTGCTTTTGCCTTATTTTCTTTAAGTTTGAAAATAAAGCAAAACCGTAAAGGCTTACTGGTGATGTTGTCTAACTATTATTTATTACATTTGCAGGTGAGAGCTAAGGCAAGTGGTTTCAGGATATGTATTTTGTGCTAACAGCTTTCTAGAAACATCCTGATTAAGGATATCAGGCCTAGAGGAAGTTGGGAGATATGTTCTGGGGTAAGTGCTGAACATTCTGATGAATGATTTGTTAAACTTTTTGTGGTGGAACCTCAGTTTTCAAACTTAATTTGTTCTGGAAGGGTGTTTGAGCAGCTATTTGTTGGAAAACTGAATCACTCATACTCATACATTCTCTCCTTTGTTTGTACCCTAAGAGATGCATGACTGATCATACAGGTATCAGCATGAAAGGGTTGTCAGGTTGAGAACTGAAGTTTTGTTTGACAACCAAGGCATTTTCTCCATGAACAAGTTGGTCAAGAACTGGACTGTTAGAGACAGGACATGTTCGAGAACCAAGGTTTGACTGTACTTATTACTTGCTACAATGGACATAGCAAGTAAAAAGATTAGTACCTTTTCCAAAGAAGTCAAGCTAGACGGCACAATCCCTTCTTAGAATTGCTGATGTGGCTAAAGTTAAAGGAATCATCTCAAAATACTGCTGACAGAACTCATCATTAATAAAGAATATGCTGATCATATGTGATGAGGAGGAGAGAGGCTTGGTGAAAAGGATCAGAGGCTCTAAAAGCTAGACAGATCTGAGTCCCAACTTGGTACTACCATTTAAGATCTGTGTGGTTATAGGTAAAGATCATAACCCCTTGATCTTTCATGAACTCTTTTGTAATAATTACCTCACATGGTTATTATAAGGATTATGTAAACAAAATATCACAACTGTGCTTAACACACTGCCTGGTACACAGTGAATGCTAAATAAAAGTTAGTTAATGGTTGGCTGTGTAGCTAAAGGGTTCATTTCTGCATGTACATTAGAATTCTCTGAGGAGCTTTTAAAGGAAACCACTGCCTGGAGCCCATTCCAGACCAATTAAATCAGATCTGGGGATGAAGCCAAGCATCCGTGTCTTTATAAATCCCTAAGGGATTCTAACATGCAGCCAGGATTGTGAACCACTGAGAATCTCTTCCACAAAGTACCCAATTGGTAGCAGTCTGGACAATCTCTGGTGGTAAGATCCCAAGTGCCTCCCAAGATAGATGGCTTCATTCTTAAAACAAAAAAACATTTCTTTAAAAGAAAGCAACATCTGTTTCTGCAATTTCTACTCATTGATTCTTGTTCTGCTTTCTGAAGATAACATATTTAAGGTGAAATCCTTTTCTCCATGTCCTTGTAAGCATTTACATCTCCAGGGAAAGGTGCCCATTTCCTTCAACCCCCTTTGACTTTGCTCTTTTGTGCAGGCAGGTGCTGTGCTCCCTGGGCCTGTTATGTTAATTGCATGCCCCTGTAGGCAAATGATTTTAGTGTGCCCAACTTGGTCTTAAGTAGTTGAAAAGGAAGACAGTTAGGACCCTTTTCTCTATTCCCACCATGCAATGAGAGACTGCCACAGTTTACCAGTTATATACCATGTGCAATGTGTGTCAGATTGAAAGAACACCACATACAAGGGAAAGAGTGAAGGCAGAAAGCTGGGCAGAGGCCAGTGGTGGGCCCAGCTCAATTATGACTGTAACTACCGTTAGGGAAATTGATGCTTATCTTTGAAAAATATGAGCTGTCATTTCTCTTCACCTCCATCTCTATTCCCATAACAACCTCCCTGAATGAAGATGATTTCGTATTTCAGTTATTTATTTTAATATAATAAATAAAACAAATCTTGAATATATACCAGAGACACAGGAAAGGTTAGAATAGGATATTCCATAAAATTCTATTATATTTTTTGCTGCTTGATATTAATACCATAGTGGTGCTACATACATAATGTAGATATTCAAATGATCCAAAGTAGGATACAAATAAAGTTTCTTACAATGTCTGAAAAAATCATTTATTATTTATGCTTAGAGTGAAAGTAATTTTTTGAACTAGCAAATAACTCAATGTTTGGCATTCTGTTGTAGGAAAAATCTGAAGACCTTATAAAAGCTACACATGAAGAACATGTCATTTGGTACCTTCACTTTTTGATCTCTACAGAAGAAGAGAAGTCACACCATAACAATGACGACTACTTCAGTCAGCAGATGGCCATGCTCCTCCCAGGGAGCATGCTTTGTAACTAACCACAGCGACCAAGTGCCACACAACTCAGGAACACCAAATTCTACTGCCTGCCCCATGGATGAAAAATTACTGTCTCGTGTGTTAACTGCATTCTACTCTGTTATTTTCATTATGGGACTGTTTGGAAACATAATTGCCCTCTATGTATTTCTGGGTATCCACCGTAAAAGAAATTCCATTCAGATTTACCTCCTTAATGTAGCCATTGCAGATCTCTTACTTATCTTCTGCCTCCCTTTCCGAATAATGTATCACATTAACGAAAACAAGTGGACACTAGGTGTGATTCTTTGCAAGGTTGTGGGAACACTATTTTATATGAACATGTACATTAGCATTATCTTGCTTGGATTCATCAGCTTGGATCGCTACATAAAAATTAATCGGTCTGTACAACAACGGAAGGCAATAACAACCAAACAAAGTATTTATGTTTGCTGTACAGTATGGACAGTAGCTCTTACTGGATTTTTAATTATGATCATTTTAACCCTTAAGAAAGGAGGTCACAATTCCACAATGTGTTTCCATTATAGAGATAAGCTTAATGCAAAAGGAGAAGCAATTTTTAATTTAGTTCTTGTGGTAATGTTCTGGCTAATTTTCCTACTAATAATCCTTTCATATATTAAGATCGGCAAGAATCTAATGAGGATTTCTAAAAGAAGGTCAAAATTTCCTAATTCTGGCAAATATGCCACTACAGCCCGGAATTCCTTTATTGTCCTTATCATTTTTACTATATGTTTTGTTCCCTATCATGCCTTCCGATTTGTCTATATTTCTTTACAGCTAAATGTGCCATCTTGTTATTGGAAGGAAATCATTCACAAAACCAATGAGATTATGCTGGTTTTCTCATCTTTCAATAGCTGCTTAGATCCAGTCATGTATTTCCTGATGTCTAGTAATATCCGAAAAATAATGTGCCAACTTCTTTCTAGAGGATTTCAAGGGGAATCAAGTAGGAGTGAAAGCACTTCAGAATTTAAACCAGGATACCCCCTTCACGATATGTCTACTGTAGCTAAAATACAGACTACTACCTAAAGCATTTGAAGTAAACATATTAAAAAGCCTCAATTCCTTGAGGAACTAAATATTATGAAACAAAAACTCAAGCATTTGCAAGGGTCGGTGCTTCTCAAAGCTCCTTTCCTATTCATGATATTGAAAAGCATACACTGATCACTAGATTTTAAATCTGTATGTAAATCTTTTCAAAATATACTGTTAAGCTAACACTCTTGACATAGATTATAAAGTTAAGTTAAATTTATGGCTTATAACAACAGAATAATTATAGGAAATGTCAGTTTCTCAAGTCACTAAAGTAGTTATTGAAAACTAAGTACCTAATTCTAATTTAAAGTGTGTTTAAAGTAAGTTAAATGATTAGAGGACTGATTTAGAATGTCAGAAAATATATGTTGATCATCACTTAAAAAGCTTGTAAATTTGCCACTGTATTCATTGATGCCTAAACCTGTATAACAGATGAAATGATAATAAACTTCTAATAAAAATGAAATCACTGTTTAGATAAAATAGAAAGAATTTAAATATTGTGCAGTAAAATCAAACAAATAAGCTAAGAATTCCATATCCTAGCAACAGGACTTAAAATTTAGCTATCTTGAACCACATTTTGACAAAGTAAAATTGAAGATATGCATACCCTATACAACTTATAGAACCTCAAACACAGATAGAAGAACACATATTTAATGATGCTCAGTGAACTACTGTTCATAATAGTAAACAATTGGAAAGAACCTAAGTGAGTATGCATCAGCAATGAATGGAGAACTAACCTGTGGCTTATTTACAAAACAGAGTAATGCATAGCACTTCAATGAAATGAACTACACCTGCATGCATCAACTGACTCTTCAAAAACAATGCTGAATAAAAAACAAACTGCAAAAGGGTATGTAACATATGAAAGCAGATAAGTGAAATACAAAAATACATGAAACAGTACCATATTCTTTATGGGTCTATAGTTACACAATAAAAATAAAAAACATGCATGGTAATATACACAACATGCACACCAACTAAAAGTAAATGGTTATATCTGGAGAGATTTGAAGCAAACATAGTAAAATGTTAATGTCTGTTAAAACTGTGTTGTAGTATACGGGTATTTGTTATATTATTTTTGGTATGTTTCTGAATGTTTGAAATAGTTCATAATAATAAAGAACACTGTAGATTAGAATTAAAAGGAGCAAATTCTGAAATTTTTATGAATGTTCAAAAATAACTAAAGAGTAAGATCTAAGAAAAAGAGACATTATTCATCACTGATTCCCCAGAATTTATTTGGTGCCTTGCCTGGCATACATATCAATACATATTTGTTGAATAATTGAATGAATGAGCGAATGAATGGAAGGATGAATGAGACAGGAAGGGGGAAGAGGTGCTTAACAGAATAGTACAAGAGGGTATATTTCGTTTTTCATCTAGTCCTGGTCATAGCTGCAGAGAACATCATACAGCTGTAATAAGGAGATGTCATTAAGGCAACCATCCTCAAAAGTTTGGTTGACACTTGTTCTTTGGTCAAACACAGAATCAGAAGGCCATTGACTGAATATGTAAAAACCTGTTCTGTTTTTTTAAAGTATATTTAGTTGATTATGCTATTACAGTTGTCTTAACTGTTTCTTCTCTTTATTCCCCCTCCACACCGTACCCCCAAACCCTTCACCATTTCCCTCCCAGTTCATATTGATGGGTTGTACATGTAAGTTCTTTGGCTTCTCCATTTCCTGTACTATTCTTAACCTCCCCCTGTCTATTTTGTACCTACCAATTATGCTTCTTATTCCCTGTACCTTCTCCCCCCATTCTCTCCCCTTTCCCTCCCCATTGAAAACCCTCCAAGTGATCTCCATTTCTCTGATTCTGTTCCTGTTCTAGTTGTTTGCTTACTTTATGCTTTTTTTTAAGGTTTGGTTGTTGATAGTTGTGAGTTTGTTGTCATTTCACTTTTCATAGTTTTGATCTTCTTCTTTTTCTTAGACAAGTCCCTTTAACATTGCATATTGTAAGGGCTTGGTGGTGATGATCTCCTTTAACTTGACCTTATCTGGGAAGCACTTTATCTGCCCTTCCATTCTAAATGATAGCTTTGCTGGATAGAGTCATCTTGGATGCAGGTCCTTGCCTTTCATGACTTGGAATACTTCTTTCCAGCCCCTTCTTGCCTGTAAGGTCTCTTTTGAGAAATCAGCTGACAGTCTGATGGGAACTCCTTTGTAGGTGACTGTCCCCTTATCTCTTGCTGCTTCTAGAATTCGCTCCTTCATTTTAATCTTGGGTAATGTAATTATGATGTGCCTTGGTGTGTTCCTCCTTGGATTCACCTTCTTTGGGACTCTCTGAGATTCTGGGACTTCCTGGAAGTTTATTTCCTTCACCAGATTGGGGAAGTTTCCCTTCATTATTTGTTCAATTTCCTTCCCTTCACTGTTGGTTCCCTGTATATTTTGCTTAATTTCACTTTGTGTAGCCTTCATTTTGAGACCGAGCTCAATCAGTTCTGTGAGCATCCTGATTACCAGTGTTTTGAACTCTGCATCAGATAGGTTGTCTATCTTCTTGTTGCTTAGCTTTTTCTGGAGTTTTGATCTGTTCTTTCATTTGGGCCACATTTGTTTGTCTTGGAGCACCTGTTAAGTTGTTAGGGGGTAGGGCCTTAGGTATTCGCTAGGGCGGGGCAACCCTCTTTGCTGTCTGTGGGGGAGGGGTCTGAGAGGGAACAATGCCACTCGCTCTGTTTTAGTCCCACTTTCCAATGAACTCTCCAGTGAGACTGGGAGTTTCTCCCACCTTTGCAACCCCCACAGTATTTATAGCTAGAGGTTTTGAGTGTTTAGTTTCCCACTGAGTCAGCCCCTCTTCACTTGCTCTACCTGCTGCTTTGCTGCAGGTCCTCTCCACCTGCCAGGCTGCCTGTCTCCCTCTCTCCTTCCTCCCACTCTGGATGAAGGTTTCTTTAAGTCCTTAGCTGTCAAGAGTTCCATGCAGATTGCTATTCTGGCAATTCTGACTGTCAATTGTTTTTAAATTTGTTGTTATTCTTCTTTTGGTTGTGCAAGGAACCAGAATATTTCTACCTATGCCTTCATCTTGGCCGGAAATGTAAAAGACTGTTCTGACAAACTCCAAGGAACCATTCATAAGTTTGTGTCACAGTGTATGAGAATTATTTATAGTCAGAACACTTCTTGGTAGACCACTGGCTGAGAAACCAATAATGAAGAGTATGAAAAAAAGTATGAAGAACTTTGTTAGTGCTAAATTTATTTTCATGAGATTTGGCTTGTATATAATTAGTGCTCAGCTGTATTTCAATAAGTGCACACAATTGGTTGAAAAAGAATTGGTCAATGCAAAATTATATTTAAAAACAAAACCATTTGAGAATAAAAATTAAAATTTGCAGAAAAATTAGAGGCTTAGAAAAAGTAATAAAATTTTTATTAACTGCCTTGCTTTGACAAGGTTAACACCACCTATCTGAAATGCAGCATTTCTGTTTATATGATTTTAAATATTGCTTTTCCCTCATGGTCTCAAAATTAATTTATTTTACATTACTGGTAAATATTTTATACTCCTACACGTATCTCTTACAAACATACCATGTGAATGGCTTAATTACACCATTTATTATTATTTGTTTTATGAAATAGTAAAAGAAACAAATAGACTCATAGTTCTAGAAGCTGTCTCAAAATTTTATTAAGTGAGATGTCCTCTATAAAGCCCTATACAATGGCACTCATTAAAAAATTAAAAAGTACACTGAGTTAAATCTTGCTATAATATTTGTGATAAGTTTTTATGAAAGTCAACATGTCTGTTTACTCATAGAAATTTCATTAATAACATGCCTTAGAGTAACCTGAATCCTGAGAATGTTTCCAAATTTTTAGAAAAAAAACATACTACTGACTTAGCAAATTTAATTTCTTATTAAGCTTTAGCGTAGGCAAGCAGGAAAGAAACACTGTTCCTATTTCCTCTAACCCAAGGTTTAGTTATAGAAGCATACAGAAAAAGGAAATTCAGAAGTAATGTATCCTCACCTCACAAAAAATCTCCAGAAAAAGTTTCAAGATAACATCTCACATATGCAAAACCAAACACAGCCAAAGTTAACTGCCTGACTGCCAGAGAGAGACCTAAATGCTGAGTATTGCTATTAGTTTTAAAAAATTCTGTTCTAGTACAGAAGGTCTTATTTTCAACTTCTTTTCAGTACTATAAAAGTAGAACTAATAATTACAACTCTGTGAAGCAAAGCCTTACTGAAAGTTATCCACAAGAGAAAAACAGCATGAAATTGGGTTCTCAACAGGCAACCTGGATTTTGCAGAAACGTGTTAATGGGCTAATTATTCTTTAGCCTTTTGAAATATAAATGGAAATTCATTTTACCAGATATTAAAATCTATTCTTATCCTTTAATAAGGAGCAGGCTGTGACATAGATGCAAAGATACACCTATCAGTGGAACAGAATACACATCTCTAAGCAGACCTTCAATGATACATGAGAAGATTATATGACAAATTAATGGCTCTCAAAGGGTAGCAGGGGAGCAGGAATAAATTCGAGGGAAAGCTAAAATTCTGTTAGTCATGATGTGCTAGAATCTTGCAAAGTGGGGTTAAGTGAATTTTTAAAAAGTTTCCTGAATGACTGTGATATACTTTCCTCCCTTAGAGAGAATCACAAATAAAGGAGACACCACAAAAGTCATTGGGGAAGGAAGGGCTGGAGTAATAAATAGTGCTGTCCTTATTTAAAATAAAAAAACAATTTATGGTCTCACCTAGTTTTTCTCACACACACACACACACACACACACACACACACACACACTATAAGTGGATCAAAGAGTTAAATGTAAATGATGAAATCATTAAAACATTTAAAAATATGGAAGTGACCAACTCATCTGTGGACGGGACAGAAATTTCTATTGATAAGATAATAGAAATGACCATAGGGAAAATTCATAGATTTGACTAAAAAATGTAGATTTGGGGGGGTCAAAAATCATAAAAATAAAAGCAAAGCACAAAGTGGGAAAAATATTCACAACAGATATGACATTGATGGAGAGCTTTTTATGTCAGGCACTAACAGACAACCATGAATCTGTAAAGAAACTTGTATTTTTGATAAGAAAGCATTGGAAACTCAGAATATAATCTGGATTACATCAACTCAGATAAGATAGGAACAGCCTCACATTGGATGAAGCAGTGTCTTTTTTTCATAGCTACATGGCCCAGTTGAGAACACAGTCCTGTAAGTGGCTGCTGAAGTGCCTCAGTTCAGTCTGGTCTGGTGGTGGTAACAGTAGACTCAGAACTGGAAGGGAAGTGCTAGCTAGGTTTGTCCTAAACTTCTACTTTGCTTCTCATTTCCCCTCTACAAGTTCACATGTGAGGAAATGGGAAGAGAAGTAAAATATATTTATTTATATGCTTTTACTGTGCAAGGTGCTTGACATGCATTATTATTATTGAATCCTCATTGCATTGTGATCTGTATATATCTCAACAGTATTTTATAAGAGGAGATGCAAGTTGGTAGACTTTTATTTCCTAGACAATGTCTCTGCTAAGACAGTGCTTTTTCATTTTCATTTCACTCTGCCCAAGCACAGTGGTAATCGTTGAGATGTCTTTTGTTTTTTTAAACATAAATTGGCATTAATATGTATTTGGGGCAAAATATCCTGCTTATCACTCATCAAGATTGTGTGATGTCAAATAACCAAAATCTTAAAGATTAGCTATCTAGTTATTAACATTTGTGCACTCTGTGAAAGCTCTGCCTGAAATATAGATGATAATCCAATACAAACAGATATAGCCCTGGCTGGTGTAGCTCAGTGGACTGAGTGCAGGCCCACGAACCAAAGGTTTGCCAGTTCAATTCCCAGTCAGGGCACATGCCTGGGTTGCGGGCCAGGTCCCCAGTAGGGGGTGCGTGAAAGGCAACCACACATTGATGTTTCCCTCTCTTTCTCCTTCCCTTCATTTTAAAAATAAATAAATAAGATATTTTTTAAAAAAGAATACAGGTTGAACAGAAGAAAAAAAAATTGAATCAGAGCATCTCACCCTTACTACTTTTGCTTCTGGCCCAGGAAATGCATAAGGAACTATCATAAAATGTGCTTTGAAAAAGGTTTCTAATTATGCTTTGGATATAGGTGTTGATGATGCAAGTTATTTCAGGAGGAAAAATAAACTGCTGTAGGTATACTATGATTTGGTAATTCCATATATAAGCTTTTTAATGAAACATTTTAAATATACAAAAAAGAGAAAACAGAACTTAACAGGCAGCTAAACACTTATCATCCAGAGTGCACAGTTGTTAATGTTGTGGCTTCACTGCTTAACTGTTCCCTTGTATCCACAAGATCCAATAAGTTTAGAGATACTAAAGCTGATCTCAAAGTAGCCTCATTCCTGAACTTAGTGTATGTCATTCTGATATAAAATTTTACAGTTTTATAACATATGTATGCATAACACTACACACCAGTTTTTGTTTTAAAAATTTACACAAATAACATCTTATTATTACATTCTTTTGTAAACTTTTTCACTCAAATTAGTTTATGTTGGCATATATAGTTCTCATTCATTTTCATTGATGCACAGTGGTATTTTCATGCAAAATGTTTTGTTGTGCAAATAAACAACACTTGAATTCACCATTTCCCCTAACAATGGGTTCTTAGGTGGTTTCCACTTTTTTCTGTTAGAAACAATGCTCAAGTGAAGTCTCTTATACACCCTGTGCACATGTGTGTAATTTCCCTATGGTTGACATGTAGAAGTAGAAATGCTTGGTTGTATGGGCATACACATCTTCAGTTTATCTTAGTTGTGACAAATTGCTCTCCAAAGTAATTTCATTAGTTTATATACCTATTTCACCACTAGCAAGATATAAGTTCCTCTTTACCCACATCCTCAGTAATACTGGGTTCTCTCAGATTTACTAACTTTTGCCAGCATGGTAGGTGTGAAACAGCATCTCTCTGTGGTTTTAATTTGTATTTCCATAATTACAAGTGAAATTGAGCATCATCACATTTTTTTTGTCGATTCAGACTTTTTCTTGGGTGAATGTACCTGTTCATATCTACACCTCTCACCCTTTTTCCTTAATGAGTTGGGTACCTTTTATTGTTTTCTTTCTTTCAAATTGTTGAAGTAATCTCTATATATTCTGGAAACCAATCTTTTGTTGTTTATGTGGGTTGCAAACAACTTTTACCAATATGGAACTTATCATTTACTTCGCTTATGGTATCTTTGGCCAGACATTTTCTGGCAAAGTAAGTCATTTTCTAATCAATAAATCTAGACAAACCCTGCCCTTTGATACAGATATACATACCCCTTTAAGGATGACACTAAAGAACTGCAGATGAAATTATCTTATAATTAAGACAGTTTGACATTTCAGTCATAAATAGTACATAGGAATCTGAATGAAGTATTCCTTAAGAACACAGAAATAGAAATATTTTCTGAGAATTAAATTGCAAAATTAAAACATCTGAGTACAGATATGCAAATGATTTTAAAGCATAGAAAATCTACACCAGGAGTCGACTTGCTAAATGTATGAACATGTTTAAAGAAAGAATTAGCTATACAGCAGGGAGCAAGATTGAGGGAAGATTAGAAGAAAAAGGGGGGATTAGGAAGATGTTGGAATTTCCCCCTCAAACACAGTCCAGGGAAAGAGTCGTGAGCAACAGACCAGGAGTGTTATCATCCCATTGGTAAGGCCATGGCAAACACTGTAGTGGGGCTGATCTACTAGGTCTTCTTAGCCCAATGACATTAAACATTATTAAATAATGAACTGAAAGGCAGCATAACATAAGGTTAAGAGGGTGGTTGTTGCAGTTGGACCAGACCTCAATCTCTGGCTCTACCACTTACTATGTAATCTTTCCTCTAATGAGAAAATTGGAATAATAGGAGTATGTAATTTATATTGTTGTTATGAGGACTAAATGAATTAGTAAATGTACTTGGCCTGTAGAAAACAGTCAATACATGTAATCCAAATACTCAAATGCCAAGGGAATGGTAGGGGAAATACATAAAATGGGATTGCCAGATGAAGGTAAACAACAGAACTAGGAAAATATACAGTGGATGCTGACCTGGATGAAATGAGGTGAGGGAAGCACTGTATTTTTTGGACTATAAGACTCATTCCCCCCAAATTTGGGAGGAAATGAGGGGTGTGTCTTGTAGTACAAATGTAGCTTACCTGGCTCACTCTGTGTGTGTGTGTGTGTGTGTGTGTACACTGGTGGGGCGGGGTCACAGGTTATTAAATATTTTACCACATTTCTTGCTTCAAAAAATTTTCCCCTATTTTCCTCCTCTAAAAGTTAGGTGCTTCTTATAGTCCTAAAAATATGCTAACTCATAAAGGGTAATTTAACTTTAGCTTTTGTTAATAACAGTAATGTCCAGGCCAGGAATGGAGGAGACCCCTTTTATTTTGTGTTGGTCAGAACCATACTCTGAAACTTGAGCAAGTAGAAGATGGGAACGAGGGCACCTTATAGGATGACAGATGAACGACAGTTGAAAGAATGGGGTTATTTAGTGTTAAAGCAAAAGACTAAAGGAAAGCTATTAGAGCAAAAATGTGTGTGTGTCTGTGTAGCCTCAGGGAGCATGCATAAAGAGGATCAGTGAAAGATGGGAGTTGCAGTATGTTTCACCAAATTGTGAGAGAGGGTTTTCTACTAATTACAGATTTTAAATAGAGTAGAAAGCCAGTGAATTATTTGCTAATAGAAGTGTTTCAATAATTTGGATCCCCATCAGGCTTGGAAGGTAGCAAAGCATTTCAAGCATTTAATAAAGTTTGGATGAGATGTTCTTTAGATCCCTTGAACAGAAGTTTTGTATTTTACAGAATATTCAATGCCTTAATAATTAGTGGCTACCAGAAACCACCTGTGATGATGCACCAATGCAGTAGTGTACTCAGGGCTACTCAAATGTGTGCAGCTTGGGGGAGGAGGCTACTTGCCATATGGTGAATGGTCTCCAAGCATTTTCCCTAAATCTTCTTTTGCAGCAAATTTGTCCAATGTCCCCTGCTCAGCACAGAGTAGGCATTCATAAGTGTTTATTGTTTGAGAGATTGTTTAAACTATATATAAAATAAGTTGATGGATTCTGGGAGCTTTATGATTTTTATGTTAGGTGTTCAGGTTTCTTTTCTTTCTTACTGACTTCTGGCTTTGTTCTGTGTAATCAGGGTGGTTGAACAGGTTAGCATATTGTATCCTGAAGTGGGGTCAAGACACCTTCCCTGTAGACTTGGCTCAATAGCACTAACTCAGGTGGAAAGGGTAATTATTCTGATGTGCTATATTTGCACATTTTATGCAATGGCAAACTTCTGGACCAAAAGATCTTAATGCCTTCCATTAGTATTACTGGCCATGCTAGTGCAGATGCTTTTCTGTTACAATTTCTTTTCTACATTTCTTGTTTCTTCTCCTGTTCCATTACTTGACAAGACTTTTCCAGTACCCCCTAATACCCTGCACCTCCACTGTTTTCCTTTCCAGTACTCAGCAATGCCTCTTTCTCTTCCCCAATTTATCTCTGTTTTCCTACTTTCTCTTTTAACTGCCTTCCTCACAACTTAGTGCCCTCCTCTTTTGTGTGTCCCCTGATCTGTCAGAAGCAGAAATGCTTCATATCTGTAGAAATTCAGTTTGTACTCAAAAGAAAAAACACTGTTTCCTCTATATTAAAAATGACTTTCAGCTGGTTGCAAAGGGAACTGACGAGGTTTGCATGCATGCTCATATTCAGTTCCCCTTTGTGGCCAGTGAAACTTGAAAAACACTGGGACACACAGGGTCAGCTCTTGTGGGGACTGATTAGAGAGCTCCAAATATATGTGGCAAGTAGTGAGAAAAGTCAGCTTAGAAAGTAAATGTGGGTCTCATGCTCTGATAGTTTGCATCTGTGATGCTGAAAATAGCAAAATCTTGAAAAATGAGTATATCCTAGCATGGTGGGGAGATAACCTATAAGGGGCAAGCAAGAATGGTCATCTTTCTACATTAAAGTGCCCCCATCTGTGGGTGATATGTGCCAAGACCCCAGTGGATGTTTGAAACCTTGGATAGGACCTTATATATATTACGTTTCTCCTAAATATATGTACCTATGATAAAATGTAATTTATAAATTAGGCACAGTAAGAGAAGAGTAACAATAATAAAATAATTCTGACAACATACCGTATTAAAGTCATGTAAATATGGTCTCTCTCCCCCTCTAATTGTCTATACATTGTCTATACACCATCTCTACATTGTCTATATTTCCTGCTTATTAGCCATCTGATAGCCAAGATAGCTAACAGGCAAGAAATATAGACAATGTAGAGACAGTGGACAAAGAGGTGGTTCATGGCCTGGGAAATGGTGAGAGATTTTATTGTGCTACTCAGAAAAGCATGTAAATTGCAAAGAGAGGGAGAGGCTATTTACAGAGCATAAAAAGTACAGAGGAAACAGTATGGATTCATGATACTTTCAATATACCTTTTAATATAAGAAACAATGAAAATAATCTGACAGCTCCAAGACCAAAGTAGGACATGGTGGGTGTCCCTTTGAAGTACATTTAACTTTTCTTTTTGGAATATTACCCAAGAAATGATGGACTCTGAGGTATACATACTATATTAAGCCTCCCCCTCCAAAGAGCCAAATGCACTGCACTTAAAAAAAATATATAAAAAGCTAGTTAGAACATTACGATGGCAAAAACATTAAAAAGTGGCAGATTAAAATGGTAGATTAACATTCTCTGTAGCTCCTCCCATCCACAGGTGAAGTCTTTGCCCACCTCTTGAATCTGGGCAGGTACTATGACTTGCTTTGATCAATAAAATGTGGTGGATGTTATATGACATCAAAACAAGAGCTTAGCAGACCTTAGAGCTTTTGGTTTTGCCCTCTTGGAATCCTGAGATCATCATGTTGTAAATAAATCCAGGGTGAAAGATGACATGGAGAGAGATGCTTGGTCTGCACAACCACCCCAGCTGAGGCTCTAGACATGTGAGTGAGGCCACCTCAGCTGAGCTGCCAGGTGACTAAGAAGCTACACGAATGACTCCAGGTGAGACTGACAGAATAAGTGCTCAGCTGAGTGCAGAACAAACTGCAGAACTGACAATGAACAGATGGTTGTTGTCATAAGCCACCCAGTCTGGAGGTGGTTTGGTATGCAATAGATAGATGAGGCATATAAAATATAAATGGAAAGTATGTGTGCCATTGATTTCTAAAAAGGTGGAACAAACTTACTAATTTTGTTAACAAAAAGACAATGCTTGGAATTATTTTACTTGAAAGCTCCCCCTTCCTTCTCTCTGTGTGTGTATCTAAGAGAGAAAGAGATATCTTTCAAACTACTGTAGGGTGGGGAGTGGCAGGGTTTTTGAAATTAGTAATCAACCATGTGTTCTCATAGATAAAAACAAATATATAACTCCCCCTGATGGAGATCACGAGGCAACTGGTTTGAGACTGAAGATGAAGCAACCTGTATAGTTTTTTAGGCTGACAGGAGATCACTATAGTGGAAGATGAAGGAGACTTCTCCTATATGTTCTTCATTAGATGAAATGTGTTTTGAATTACACTGATTAATACTCATGACTCTTTTATTACAAGACTTTTAGTATTACTTGAATTTTAAAATTATGTCTATTAGTTGCTATGATTAAAAAAAGTTAAGGGAAAAGTAAAAATATGACAGAAGCTTGGTGTATCATATACTACAATGTCAGACTTTCTTTTTACCACTAGAATAATTATAGTTGGAATATTACCCAAGAAATGATGGACTCTGAGGTATACATACTATATTAAGCCTCCTGTTAAGGAGGCTTACAAAGCCTCCTTAAGCAGGAGGCTTAAACCTGTTAAGGTTTTACAAAGGTGATGTTGGTGATAATCACCAGTACAAAGCCAAACAAAAAATCCTCAAAGGACATATCCTATTAAAGGCAGATGAATGGCACTGGGTTTTCATTTTAAGGACAGAAATCCAATGTTTGTACAATTACCTTTATTCTATAACGTTTAAAGCGTTTTTCAGCTACTAAAATAAATAAGTTTATCATTTTGTTAAAGTTTTAAAAAACTAAACTTTTAAATTGTTTTAAGTTTCTGGTTGGAAAATAGTACAATGCAGGCAACTCAACATTTCAGCCTTTAATATCAAAAGAGGTTTAACCAGGACTGGTAATACATTGCCCTCTGCTGGGCAAAGCACCACCAAAGCAATGAGTCTTCCAGACTTTTTCTTTCTTTTTTTTTAGAGGCAGTGTTTTCATTTTAAAATATTTTATTTATTTACTTTTAGAAAGAAAGGGGAAGGGAAGGAAAAAGAGAGGGAAAGAAATATCAGTGTGTGGTTGCCTCTTGCACCATAGGCCCCATCCTGTGGATCTGGCCTGCAACCTAGGCAAGTGCCCTGATTAAGAATTGAACTGGTAACCTTTTGGTTTGCAGCCTGCACTCAATCCACTGAGCTACACCAGCAAGGGCCAGACTTTTTCTGGGTTAAAATATAACTGTGGTTTCTTTCCAAGTTTCTCTACCAGATATTTCTGGAGATATGTAACTCCAGAGAACTTGTATTTCCTTGATTCAAAACCTTATTTGCAGATTTATTAAAACAATACATTCTAGGATGGTTTTTGATGGAGGAAAGGGAAGAAGAGACAACATATCAATATTACAAACTATGCCATGGATAGTGCAATTTCAGAAATAGCTAAAACACCAAGGCTTGCTTAGATGCCTTAAAATGACTACCTCAAGTCTAATATATCTCCATCCATCAAAAGATTACCAACATGGAGCTGATTTAGGCAAGGATCATCAGTGAGTGCTAAAATCCATTGGGTGAAAGGGAAACAATATATTCAGTCTCAAAATATGGCCCTCAGATTACTTATCAATTACAAAGAGGAAAAAAAGTACATTTACAATGGGGAGTCGGCAGAAATTAATACATTTGCAGATTTAAAACTACAAACAGGTATGTAAGTATGATACATTTTTGGTCACTGGGGATACCTGGTCATATTAATCCAAAACAATAAACCAGATTCTGGTAGCAGTAAGAATATGGGCTCTGAAATCAGACCACTTGGGTTCAAATCTAGGCCCTACAATATACCAGATATATTACTATTGGCAAGTTATTTATCTTCCATGGACTTAAATCTCCTTATCCAGAAAATAATTGTAATAATAGTATCTATCTCAAAGACAGTTTAAGTTAAATGAATTTATATAAAAACACTTCAGTGTCTGTGATGTTGTATTATTATTATTATTCTAAATTTTCTAAAAGTAATTATAAGGAAAGCTTGTTACTTCAATATCTAGGGCTCTTAAAAAGAGAAAATGAATATGGACACTAATAGGTACAGGTAAGACTTCATACACCAAACTTCCTCATCTTCCTTTTTCCATTTCTCTCTCTTTTTTCACCTTCAATAAGGACAGGAAGTGACATGGAACAGGAGACTTAACCTCAAGACAATTTTATTTAGAAATGCAAGAGGAGTGGTTGCTAATATAATAAAATAACCAGTATATATAATATAGGATGTCTTTTAAATTCTCCAAACCTCATTGCAATTCAAGTGATTGTTTTGCAGCATATAGGTGTATATGGTTTGTACCTGTGGTGATAATGATGGCCTAAATCATTTTTAGAATTCTATCATCGAATGTGTCATTTTCAGAAACTTTATTTACTTTTGGCTTTTCAAAGAATGTGTGTGTGTGTGTGTGTGTGTGTGTGTGTGTCTGTATAAATAAAGAATGGTAGGCTCTGAAGCATAACATGAACCAAACTTGACCGATTCAAAGGTGGTTGAAATTCAAAATTTGCCTGTCCTCAAAAAATTTTTTTGCTTCATCTAATACAATGTTAAAGTTTCTTCTCTTCCCTAAGCATGCTAATTTCTCACGTGCTTTCCAACTGCTACCTCTGAGGTCATTCCAATTCTTAGGACTGCCACTGACACTGGTAGTGTTTCTGTGGTTTGCATTTCTGGAAGACACTGTCTATCCACTGAATCCAAGCCTATATTGAAAAGACAAAAGCCAAAGGTGAAGTAGAGTGGGATATTGATTAGCTGGCCCATTTAAGTTTTATCATTAGACCTGTCTTACAAAGCTAATAATTTTTCTGTGTTATCATAAATTTCCAAATTTTGGGCTGTAATTTCTGTTGTTTTTAATAGTTCTTTAGGGAAACATTCTCATGCTTTACTGAGAAATCAGCTCTTAGGAGTAAGTAGAGGTTCTTCTTCAAACCCTGAGTAAGGGCAGACAGCCATGATTATAGCTGCTTGTAGTAGGTGGTGAGGGCCTGAGAGCAGTGCAGCTGGAGATAGGGCTGTGGCCAGACACCACATCCTGAAGAGAGCAGGGGGCTCAGCAAACCTTGAACAAGCTACAACTTTGAGTAACAGGTCTGTGCTTCACTCCTAAAGGTAACCACTGGCTTGGGTATGTATCGAACTGGATAAAGGAAGGCTTCTACTGTGATCCCTACTGTCAGAGAAATAATCATCTTTGACTATGATGCTGTAATGTGGACTACATATAGCATGTCTCCTCTTCCTGCACACCAGCCTCTCAATGCCCTGAGTTCCTGAATGGTCAGAAAAGCCTACATGTGGCCAGTCTAGATACTAGCTTGAATGGCCTAAAATAACTGTCTAGTTGAAGCACAAAGGTTCAGTTATAACTGAGTTGTGCTGTGTCCTCTGGGTTCTGGATCTGAGGGAAGTTATTAAGGGACTCTAATCTTAACCCCCATAATCCATGTGAGTCAGGAGAGTCCTCATGCACCCCTGCTGTATATAGCTCACCATGGATTGTCAAAATAAATTATCACAGGACTATCCTTTGAACCTATCTTATTGCACCACTCCAAATGAATTCAGGAGTCAGAGTAAAAAACACAGCTGACACACACACAAATATCTCAAAAGCAGGCAATTTAGCATAAGACAGGACTTATATTTTGCCTCATCTAATCCAATGTTAAAGTTTCCTTTCTTCCCTAAGCCTGCTAATTTTCCATGTGCTTTCCAACCGCTGTCTCTGAGGTCACTCCAATTCTTAGGGCTGCCACGGACACTGGTACTACTCTAACACCTCAAGGAATAAATGATAAGGGGCAGAGCAGAACACTTAAGAGATCAGTATTTGGCAGATAATACACAAAGTAATTAGAAATGTTATGCAAGAGTATTTGGACTTGTATAACAAAAGCAGAACTTTGAAGAGGATATGGATGGGAAAGATGCATGAGAAACAAAGAAAATTACCGGTGACCTGAATGTAAAAAGTTCAAGGGGCTACTTGTACAGAGAACTTGCAATTCTTGAAGTTTTTGTCTGATGAGTTATACTTTGTTAATCTAGTATTCTCTGATATTTATGCTTTTCTACCAATTGTAATATTTCCAAGTATCTTAGATAAATATCAATAAAAATTACCTCATATTTCAATTAGGGAACTCAAAATACCTAAATCATAAAGAATTTATACTGATATTGCTGGGATAAAAATTAGCTTAATTGTTAAAGACATAAAAAATTTGGAGGCTTGATTTCTTTCATAGTCAATTCTTCTACTTGAGAGCCTAGAACAGGAAACTCTGTCTGAATGAAGTGAAAACAATTCAAAACTTGACCCTAGTTTACTTACTCTATGTATCATAAGGGACCCTTATTGACCCTAGAAAAACCAGTAATTTCTGGTTTCTAGGGCAGAAAGTGAGGTTGAAAAAAAAAGACATGTGATTTAAAATTAATTTACTAGTTGTGTCACCCTGGGTATGCTATTTAACCTCTTCGAGACCCAATTTCCTCACATGTAAAATGGGACCACCACCACCCATTGCTAGGGTTCTTCCATGCCATGAGCAGTGCCAGCACAGAATCGTTGCTCATCATGAGTTCCCTTCTTTCTCCTTTCAGCTCCTTTTGCCTTTCAGAACCACTTTGATGCACTGTTTTCTACCTTTTCTAGCTCATAGAGAGCACTTAATGTCTGTGCCACACATTACGTATTAATCTGAATTCTTGGCTTCAAACTTCCAGAGACCCTAAATTAGCTTGTGGCTAATATACCGTGACCACCACATGGCACTAGAAAGTTAGGAACGCTAATAAATGTTTGTTAAATAAATGTCACTGTTTAAGAAAAAATAGAAAGCACTAAAAGTCAAAGTAGAGGAAAAAATGACAAAAGTTACACCTATTGAGACATTCTTTGTTTCATAAATTATCAGTTCTCTGACAATAATGTCAAGTAGTACTTCTGAGTCTTCCTCAGTTCAATGGTTGATTGATATCTGTGGTAGCCAGCTTCCAAGATGGCTTCCAATAATCATCATCTCCTGATATTTACCCATCCCACACTAGTTTTGTGTGACCAACAGAATACTGCAAAAGTGACAGATGGCTGTGTGACCTTGGGCAACAGATGTGAACTTTTTGAGGTTCAGTTTTCCTCACCTTACTTTTCTTTTTTAATCTTCACCTGAGGATATTTTTTCATTGCTTTGAGAGAGAGGAACATTGATGTATGAGAGAAACATCATTAGTTGCCTTTTCATGTGCGCTCTGACGGAATTGAACCTGTGACTTTTTGCTCTATGGACCAATGCTCCAATCAACTGAGCCACACTGACCAGGGCAGTTTTCCTCACCATTAAAATGAATATATTTATTTCAGAGGGTGTCGTGAACATTAAATAAGATATGCATATAAAAGCACATAGTAGGAGGTCTGACATATAACAAGCTTTCATTAAATGTGGCCAATACTGGTGGTGGTGGTCTTATATGACATTTGGTCCCGTCCAAAATGTCCACAGAGACATTTGGTCTACAGCAAAGCCATCTACCTAACCCCACGTGCCACGACCAGCTACTGAGGCTAGAAGGGTTATTATTGGCAGTACAGCTCTGACAGTTATTGGAGCAATAGCATAAAATAGTATTTTTATAAAGCATATTTTATTTGGTTCACAGGCCTGCATTCAATCTGCTGAGCTACACCAGCCAGGGCCTAAAGTATATTTTATTGATTATGCTATTCCAGTTCTCATTTTTCCCCTTTGCCCCCCTCTGCCAGACACCTGCCCTTTCCTCCAGCAATTACCCCCTTAGTTCATGTCCATTGGCTGTACATATAAATTCTTTGGCTTCTCCATTTCCTATAGTTTTTTAAATAAAAATTTTATTCATCCATTTTTAGACAAGAGGGGAAGGGAGGAAAAAAGAGAGGAAGGAAAACATCAATGTGTGGCTGGCTCTCGTGCTCTCCGCACTGAGGACCCAGCCTGCAACCCAGGTATGTGCCCCAACTGGAAACTGAACCAGCAACCCCCTGGTTCACAGGCAGCACTCAATCCATTGAGCCACACCAGCCAAGGCTCCTATACTATTGTTAACACACCCCTGTCTATTTTGTACTTACTAATTACGCTTCTTAATCCCTGTGCCTTTTCTACCATTCTCCCCACTCCCTCTCCCCATTGATATCCATCTATGTGATCTCCATTTCTGGGACTCTGTGTCTGTTTTAGTTGTTTGCCTAGTTTGTTTGTTTGGTTTTTTTAGATTCAGTTGTTGATAGTTGTGAGTTTGTTGTCATTTTACTCTTCATAGTTTTTATCTTTTTTTTCTTAGATAAGTCTCTTTAACATTTCATATAATAAGGGCTTGGTGATGATGAACTCCTTTAACTTAACTTTACATGGGAAGCACTTTATCTGCCCTTCCATTCTAAATCATAGTTTTGGTGGCTAGAGTAATCTTGGATGCAGGTCTTTGGTTTTCATGACTTTGAATACTTCTTTCCAGCTGCTAGTCTTATGGGAACTGCTTTGTAGGTAACTCTCTTCTTTTCTCTTACTGCCTATAAGATTCTCTCTTTATCTTAATGTTTGGCATTTTAATTATGATGTGTCTTGGTGTGGCCCTCTTTGTGTCCAATTGTTTGGGACTCTCTGAACTTCATGGACTTGTATGTCTATTTCTTTCACCAAATTGGGGAAGTTTTCTTTCATTATTTTTTCAAATAAGTTTTCAATTTCTTCCTGTTCCTTCTGGCACCTCTATGACATAAATGTTGGTATGTTTAAAGTTGTCCCAGGGGTTCCTAAGCCTCGCTTCATTTTCTTCAAATTCTTGTTTCTTCTTTCTGTTCCAGGTGAATGTTCTTTTCTTCCTTTTGTTCCAAATTGTTGATTTGAATCCCAGCTTCCTTCCCTTCACTGTTGGTTCCCTTTATATTTTTCTTCATCTCA
Source organism: Carollia perspicillata (assembly GCA_004027735.1). NCBI lineage: Eukaryota > Metazoa > Chordata > Mammalia > Chiroptera > Phyllostomidae > Carollia > Carollia perspicillata. Next base: position 39,010 of record PVKM010003049.1, read on the forward strand.
CTTTGTATAGCCTTCAGTTCTTCCTTATTTTGTGGCCATACCCAGTCCTTTCTCTGAGCATCCTGATCACCAGTGTTTTGAAGTCTGCATCTGATAGGCTGGCTATCTCCATGTCACTTAGTTCTTTTTCTGGAGTTTTGATCTGTTTCATTTGGCCCATATTTATTTGTCTCCTCAATTTGGCAGCCTCCCTGTGTTTCTGTGTATTAAATAGAGCTACTTTGACTCCCCGTGTTGGCATACCTGTTACATTGTAAGGGGCAGAGCCTTATGTTTTGCCAGGGTGGGGCAACCTGCTTCGAAGCTTTGAGGTGCTATACATGGGGGAGGGGTCAGAGAGGGAACAATGCTGCTTGCTCGGCTCTCTCCCTGTTTCCAGTCACTTCCCTCACTTCCCATGAGCAACTGGCTTGTTGCTCTGGTTGCTGATTCCCTGAGTGGGTGGGTTTGTGTACATTCTAGGACACTGTGGACCCTTTAGATGGACTGTCCTGAGAGACAGGCAGTTTCTTCTGCTGTCCCAATCCCCACCGGTTTTTACAGCCAGAGGTTATGAGGGTTTAAGTTCCCAGCACAAGAACCCAGGACTGCACAGCCTAGTCTGGGGCTTGGATCACTCACTCCCCAGTTGTCCCTCCTGATTTTTATCTGCCACATGTGAATGAGGGACTGCCCATTCCACCAGCTGCTGCTGCTACTCCCTGGCTGCCACCACCTTGCTGTCTCCACCCTGGCTGCCTGAGTCTACCCCTCCTTCCCATCTGTATGAATGTTTCTTCTTTAAATCCTTGTTTGTGGGACTTCCATATAGTTTGATTTTCTGGCAGTTATGATTGTTTTTGTTGTTGTTGTTGTTTTTAGATTGGTTGTTATTCTCCTTACGGCTGTGTAAGGAGATGAAGGGTGTCTACGTATGCCTCCATCTTGGCCAAAACCTCCTGATGGTATTTTTAATGTGTTAATCCTGTAAACCAAAAGTGTAAATAAACATTATGGGTTGTTTGAACCCAGGGACATTTCTTAAGTGTAGATGTTTCTGACAGGACCAATTTTCTGCTAATTAGTAGTGGTGGTGGTGGTGATTGAAACTGCAGTAGCAGGAATTGGATGTGAAATGTGAGGAAGGAACAGAATCAAAGCTAATTCATAGGTTTTTAGTTTGAATAGCTAAAGAAGTAGTGGTATTTTTTACTGAGTTTGGGGACAATGGAAGAAAAGTTATGGAGAACAAGGACATTCTCTTTTGGACCAAAGGTACTTAAGCCCCAAACAGATGATATTAAAATTGTCTTCCAATCACTTATGAACAGCATTCCATTCTTTCTTCTCTAAATTACTTCAAACTGTTTTTTGTTCTAAATAATTCCTTCGTGGAACATGAAAAATTGGTGAAGTAATAATGACATGAATTCCAGAGGTCAAATTACTCTGCCATCGATGGCCATGTAACCCTGGATGAGTCACTGTTTTTAATTAAATCAAGGTAAGCATTGCAGAGATGAACAGCAGCAAATAAAATCTAGACACTAAGGTGGTTCTCACCTGGTTTAGAGAGAAATATTAGCAAAAATTAGGGAAGATTTATGCAATCAACATGAAATAGGGTAAGCATCAGGGATTGGGACATGACAAAATACTATTAGTTTTAAATGGAGACTTACTGATAAAGTACTCAGACTTGATGACATTAGGTTTCTGTTCCCATTCCCAGACTCCTAGTGGTTTAACTTCCCAAGAAAGGCACAGTGTGCGACTCAGGTCTGGCTCCCCAGCTGTGCACACTTAGCTTTCATTTAGTTACTGGTTAAACAATTTTATACATAAAATTGGTTTCAAAATTCTTTATATCATAATGTAACTATTTATTTCATCTGAGGTACATTTGGTCTTCATATCGAGCACTTTCCAGAATTCCCCAAATCCATTATGAAATGCTCCAAACCAACTTTAAATCTGAATGGAGGCAGCACAAGGCAATTCAAATTAGAATGGGCTAGATCTTAGTAATCAAGTTGGGACCAAAATTCCTGGGGTGCACTCTGTGCTTAAAGTGTGCTGCACTGGGCCTCATTTCTATTTCCTTAAAATAAAGGGTTTATATTCATAGGTGATCATGAAGTTCTATTCTAGCTGTATGATATTTGAGTTTAGTAAGCTTCCGTAGGTAAGAAAACTTTGAGTTCTGCCTCTTTTTATTCTTGGCAAAAGACAAATTGTAAATAGTCATCCACAGAGAATTTTACAGATGAATTTGTAACAATATTTTATTGGGTCAGTATGGAGTGGTTCCCTCTACCACTGTGTTGTATAAAACTAACTAGCCATGGGAATTAAACCTATGAACTTCAATCAAACATTCTAATAAAGCAAACTGAAGTGTAACTGGGTCATAAAGGTCATAAAATAATCACATGGAAGTCCAGCGTATATATGGTCCACCAACTTCCTCCCACTACAGAAATAGAGAAATAAGGGTTTTTTTTTGTGTGTGTGTGGGTGGAGATAGTTGCTACATTTACTACAGATATTGAATTTCTACAATACTGTTTAATTTCCTTTTTTCTTTTCACCTCTGTCGTTGGTGTCATGCATGAACCTGTTCACACTGATAAAAACTGAAGGATACCGAAAGAGTGATGATCAGAGAATTTTAAGTGTGAAGTGTTTTAGCATCACATCACTGCTCTGAAAAATAGAGCCTTGACTGGCATAAACTACTTGTACAGGTAAGATTGATCATTTACTTTTACCTTAAAAGATAACTGTGTAAAAATTCTAACAGAATTAAATTGTTTAAATGTTGAAAACAAATCGGGAAAGCTAGTCAGCATATTATGTAGATAATCATTAGTAACTGAAGTCAGAGTTGTAGAGCTTTTTTCATTTTTCAAATTAGCAGAGATACAATGTGTGCATGACCCAAGACAGACAATCTACTGAGGGGAATGCAGACTTGTAGACATTTTCTGGAGAGCAATTATATATATATAATAGGTGATTTTTATTTGATTTCTTAAGCTTTACAGTATTTTCCAAATTTTAGAAAATAATTATCCAACAGTTTTATAGTCCAAGTTTATTTTTAAAGCAGAGGTACATAGTAAATACAAGTTTGATATTTGGGAAGCTAAAGATATGAACTAGTTGTCATTCATTATGTTAAAGTTCTACAGAGTCTCATTGTCATCTGTCTGATAATACTGGACTCTGGGAAGGTCTTTTTTTTTTTTACCTCCCTTCTGTTCTGAAACATTTGCTGGTGTGAAATAGAAAAGCAAGGCGATGGTAATGAGTAATATGAGATATGAGATACTGTATGAGTTGGTGTACTTAAAAAAAGGAGTACTATCTATTAATACAGAAACACTATTACTTTTACAGATTTTAGTATATAACGTATTATCTATACAAGGTGGGAGAGTTAGTGTTGTTCTTTAATATCGTCATAAAGGGAAGCTCCATTCCTTATGGAAAGTAAAAACTAATTTTATCAGATAAAATTTTCTTAAGAAATAAACTGGCTTATTTTATTTTCCAGTTGACTGATTTGTTACAGTTTAGGTTATATTGTATATTTACAACTAGATATACACTAACTTTGAAGCACATCGACTATTTTCTAAATAAAAATCACAAAGAAAATAAAATGACAAAGATATCAGTAGACACTACTTAAAGGTTGCAGTATTTGAACGTACAGACACTGCAAAGGTCTCAAGCTTTTAAGTCTTTAGGTGGGTATTATTTGGTTTTAAAAAATATTTCAAAATTATAATAGGGATTTTTAAAAATATACTTTTTCTGTAATCCAAGAGGTAAAAAGACAGCCATGATTCTGAGAGGGATAGAGAGTAAACAGGCCTGAGGGGCCGGAGGCATATAAGAATCTCAGAAGGCAGTATATGGTAAAAGTTTTGTGTTTATCGAAAGAGAGAATATGATAATAAAAATAAGATTCAGAATCCACACTACAGATTATAAAAGAGTACAGAATGTGGAACCTAGAAAGTTATGGTGAAAATCATAGTATGGCACATTCTGAATAGAGCTCATGATTCTTATTTGACCAGAATCCAATAACTTTTATTATTCCCACTTGAAAGAAATGAGGGTATCAGAAAAATAAGAATGAAAAGCAGTTTGTATATGACTCCTCAACACTTTATACATACCCTTTGGAGAAATATTTAAAAATATGATATAAAAAAGCAAAAAGCACGCCTGCATTTATGCTGTGATTAAAATAGCTTCTAAAAAACATACTCTGAAAAACCAAGATAGTCAATTACACACAAAGACACATGAGGGCACTGTAACCAACAAGCACAGCAACTATAGTTTTGACATAGAATTTTAAACTTTTTATTCAAGCATGATAGTTTAGCATTAAATATTTGAAATAAGAAACTACTGATGACTGTTGGTAAAGACCCTTGGATTTTGGTGTTTATCCTTGGTTACTACACTTTCCTTCTGTTCAATTCAGGATCCTGCCTGAGTATTTGTCTATGTGGAATTAAGTTTACTTCTAAAATATGAAAAGAGTCTCTTCTAATTGTGTTAGATTATGGGGAAGTGGTTTGCCTTAACCATGAAAAGAAACCATTTTGAAAAATATTTATGTACAATTAAGTTGATAGTTAAAAATCAGTCTTCTCTCTATTAATGTGGCCACAAAATGCCTTTGCACTACTCTTCTTTGGCCGGTATGTATTGCTTGCATTGTGTTAAATTTTTTAAAAATTACCTTTCTAGGCAAAATATCAACTGCTATGTACAAATTGCTTTACAATCTAATATAAGAATTATAAATTCCTCTAGTATAAAATGATAAAACTCAGGCACTTAACTATTTGTACCAAATTTTATTTTCTAGACAAAGGAGTTAAACAACAATCAACTTTTTGCTTTTATTTCAACTAGACAATTTTGATCATAAAAGGTGAGATGGCATCTGTACTTTCCTTTTCCATCTAATACATTTATGTTACTATTTTACACTATGCTTTAAAAATACTCAGCTTAAATACCATCTATAACTTTAATATTAAATATCTGCAATTCTGTTCTAGCTCCTGTGACATAATGCAAGAAAATCTGATATCAATGAGTAACAACTCAACATGCATTCAACCATCCATGATCTCTTCCATGGGTTTACCAGTCCTTTATATCTTCCTTTGTATCATTGGTCTCTTTGGAAATTCTCTTGCTCAATGGGTATTTTTAGCAAAAATAGGTAAGAAAACATCAACTCACATCTACCTAACACATCTTGTGACTGCAAACTTACTTGTGTGCAGTGCTATGCCTTTCATGGGTATCTATTTCCTCAAAGGCTTTCAATGGGAATATCAATCAACACAATGCAGGGTGGTCAATTTTTTTGGAACTCTATCCATGCATGTATGTATGTTTGTCAGCCTCTTAATATTAAGTTGGATTGCGATAAGCCGCTACGCCACCTTAATGAAAAAGGATTCCATACAAGAGACCACATCATGCTATGAGAAAGTATTTTATGGCCAGTTACTGAAAAAATTCCGCCAGCCCAACTTTGCAAAAAAACTATGTGTTTACATATGGGGAGTCGTACTAGGCTTAATTGTTCCAGTTATCATATACTACTCAGCTGTGGAGGCTACAGAAGGAGGAGAGATCATGTGCTATAACCGGAATGTGGAATTAGGAGCCACGATCTCTCAGATTGCAGGCCTCATTGGAACCACATTTACTGGATTTTCATTTTTAGTTGTACTGACATCATACTACTCTTTTGTCAGTCATCTGAGAAAAATAAGAACCTGTACATCCATTATGGAGAAAGATTTGACTTACAGTTCTGTGAGGAAGCATCTTTTGGTCATCCAGATTCTACTAATAGTTTGTTTCCTCCCATTTAGCATTTTTAAACCCATTTTTTATGTTGTACACCAAAGAGATAACTGTAAGCAACTGAATTATTTAATCGAGATAAAAAACATCCTCACCTGTCTTGCATCAGCCAGAAGTAGCACAGACCCCATTATATTTCTTTTTTTAGATAAAACATTCAAGAAGACAATATATGATCTCTTTAAAAAATCTGATTCAACACATATACAATCCTGTGGTTGACCTCTGAATGGAAAACACCACCAAATATAAAAGTGTTCATATGACTCTACTGGGGACACTAAACAACATGATCAACAGGTCACAGCTTGGGTGATAACAGGAACCAAGAAAACCTCTTTGGTTTAAAAAATAAATAATCACAAAACCCATTTTACAGTTCCACTTATAATGAAGGTTGAGATAGAAGACATTGAACAGAGGCAAAAGTCAAGCATACTGATGGGATTCTACTGCACATGAAGCTAGGAGACAATATTCTATTTAAACTCAACCATGGATGCTTCTATTCAGAACATAGTATTTTGTGACTGTAGGATAAAGAAGCAAAATGTGTATGACTTTTCTGCTTTCTTGTAGTTAGAATGCAAGGGTCAATCTATGGATAGTGTTTTGTTGGTAACTTTAAGAGCGAGTAGAAGAAAAAAGTGAATATGAAATTTCTTCCATTAAGTCTTATCTAAATGTATGAATGATACAGAATAAGAATCCAAGATTTTATAAACACAGTTATTTATTTGGTATAATCTAGCTCATGTTACTAGGAGAAGAAATAGTCATTGATTCTGGAATTTATTAAGCAGATGTTATTTATAAATATGCTTAAATATTTGGATTAGGCTTTGTTAAAATAAAAAGTTAATACAATGTCATTATATGCCAATCTCCATCACATTTAGTGTATTTTCCTATGCATTTAATATGATGTTATTAATGACAAATAGTCCTTGGCATGTAGATATGTTTATTTTTGTGAAATAAATTAATGAATGATAAAACAGTATGATAGCATCACTGTTGAGAGATTGATCTCTGGAGCTGGAATCCCTGGGTTCAATCTTAGCTCGACCTTTTATTTAGCTGGACAATCATAGGCAACTTACCATCTTTAAGTGTTAATTTCTTCATCTGTGGAATGGAAAAACACTACATTTTTCATAGGTACTATTATTAAATAAGATGATGTTATTGTTATGAGTAGCTACTAAGCACTTGCTATATGTAAGGCATTCTTTTTCTATGCTTTATGTGTATTATTTAAATCAATACAACCTTAAAGTATGTCAATTTAATGGTGAAAAATGGAAGCCCATAATTTCTCCAGTATCTAAGTAAATATTTAAAGAGTAAGCATTTCTTAATGGTTATTCCTTTCTTCCACGTAATCTTGTCAGACAAATGATGGTGCCTGTATTCTGTATCATATGCATGATAATCATTATTTTTTTTAAATAAAGTTTTTTATCTTCCCAAAGAGATCATAAGTACCTTTAGAGCTATAGTCTGTTTTCTATTTCTACTCCCATGGTACTTGTATTCTCTACTCAGACAAGAACCACACAAAAGAAAGTTGAATAAATATTAATTATAACTTGTTTAGAGATTGCTTGAAGACTCATTTATCCTCTATCCGGTCATTTCTTCAGTGCTCAAAAGAAGTTTCAAGTAAGTTCACACAGCACTTCCAAGCCTTTAAACTCATAGCATATTTTGTTTCTGAATTAAAAATGCAGAAATGATTCACTGTACAGATTCCCCAAGGGCCATGTGATCAATATCACTAGAGGTTTTCCCAACATGTCTGTACAACTTGGAATAGAAAACGAACAGTAAGTGTTTTTTCCCCTTTTTTATTTCAATGTTCAATTGAGAGAAGAAAATGTTCAAATAAAAGTCTGAAAAAACACATGCTAGCTTCAAATATTTACAGTGTACATTTATTCTTTTATAGTAGCAATCTGATATCTGGCTGATTGACTTGCACAGACAAAGGCAAACCTGGGAACTCCAGGTGACTTTCTGTGTGCTGGCTGTAAACAGACATGTCCAAGCTAGTAACCTCATTGACATGAGAATCACAGAACAGCTCAAAGTTGACCAGGGGAGTTCCCTAAGACATGTAGCTTTTCCACAGGTATACTAGTAGTTTTATTCTTAATACAAGTTATAAAATAAAAACCATCATTTAAAAAAGTCACTCTTTACATTGCTACTACTTTAAATACAATGTAAAAGATATTGCCAAAATAGAGTTGCCTGCATTTAAAAAAGGCAGAAATAGAGTTACACAATTTCTCTGTGAGTTGCTCATTCTGACAGAAAACTCACATTTAATTCTATGCACTGAGCTTATTAAACTCATCATGTTTATCATTGCATCATATAAACTTTCTCAAACAGGTATTGAAAATCATGTTGAATTTTATGTGTGACTGAAGAACTGGCTATTTAATGTCATGGCTAATATTTTATATAGAATATCACTTTCTCAATTTACCCTAAATTTAAAGCGTGGATTTCAGGAAAATAGTACTTTCGACGTGCCTATGAGTCATAGCCAAACACTTTCAAAAACACTGAATTTTGATTCAGGGCAACAAGAGTATATCTTAAAACAGGCCATGAGAAATGTTCATTCCCCTGTTATCCTTTCCATATACACACCTCTCACCAAGGCAAGCTTTCAAACTATCAATCAGGAGCACAAATCATTAAGACTAGACAAGCAAAATTAAGAATAGACTACTCAACCTGGAAGTGAGTTTCTATTCCCTGGGTAGAAGAGGAGGATGTTCACTCTGCTCTGATTTGGTGAGGACTCCCACAGCCTATTCCTGGCCCTGCCATGTGCAGGGTGGAGATGTTATTGTATGGACAAATGTGGGAAAATAAGCTGAAAGGAAATCTTGCTTGGCAAACCACAAAGGGAGCACAAAGGGACACTGGTCACATGCTAAGCATTTCAATTGTGCAGCCTAATGCCATAGACCTTCCTCAGACTACTCCCAAATTCAAACTGAATTGATGTCAGAGGGAAGAGTTACTACAGCTAGAAAGGTTATACATCTGACAGAAAAATAGGTTTTGGCTACATCATACATGCTTGCTGCCCCTGTCTCAGAAGAGGCAGAGCAGTGAAAGGATTCACATCTCATTAGCAAAAGAAACAATCATTCTTTTCTTTTGAAATCAAGGAGTTGATTTTTTTGAAAGGTGGAGTAGGAGAGGAGAAGCTACAGCAGTTAGAAATACAAGGTAGTTTTAAGATGATCTTATAATTCATGAGGTTTTTCAAAGTATAATTATTAAAACCCCACATGAGAGCTGAATGAAATGCAGATTATGCTCAACAATGTTCCAAAAGTAATGCAGAAGCTTAACCAGTATGCTTCCTATAATAAAGAACAAAATAAGCCAGTTTTCATTTTAATGAAAATTCCAATTTCTTTATAGAACATGAGGGATTTTGAAGAGCTGTAGTAAGAGATGGAAAAGAAATATCAGCAACCGAGAGCAATAGAGGAAGAAATACTGTAAGAAATCCACAATGCTATGTCAAACAGTATATGATGAACACCCATTTATAATAAAAGTCTGGCCCAAAGCAGGTGAAAAGAGAACTGAAACCAGAAGGGGACCAAAGCGCAGCCAGACGTGTTCATGGGTTAGCAAGGAAAACCATTTAAGGGAAGTGCATACAGAAATGCTGGGCGGAGGCTTCTGTCTGCATCCGTGTAACTGGGTTTTTTGCCCAGCTCTGAGAACTAAAAACTGACACCTCAAACCTCCTAAACACAAGCCCCACTCGGATGAGAAAGTGATAGTGATAGCAGACTGCATTCAGAGAAGCTGCTGAACTTCAACTTCAGTTATTAAAATTGTGTGTCAGTAGGTCAGTGAGCCACAGAAAGCTGTGAAGATTGCTTGTCTCCCCACACCCAGGTGATCCACTGTGAGGCTGTTTTCAGGAGTTAGGAGAGACAAGAGAACTCCATCAACAATCAGTGCTTAACAGAGCCAATGCAAGCAGGCAAGGACAAAGCAGTGGCATTTACCTTGACAGCTGTGCCATTTCTTTCTAAAGTACTTTTAATTTAGGGGTGAGAGGAAGCAAAGAGAAAAAATGAAACACAATTGAAGCTTTCACATCCTTTACAAGAAAAAGAGGAATAAAAGGAAGAAGGTGACAGAAGAAAAAGGAATTTTCATGTCTGTTAATATATGCCTGTAGGGAGGCAAAGCATGAGAAAGATAACATTACATTATGACTGGATCTTTTTTTTTTTTTTAGTTGTTGTTCAAGTACAGTTTTCTGTCTTTTACTCCCATCCCATTCCACCCCCCAGTACTCCCCACCTCCCTCCCATTTCCACCCCCCTTAGTTTTGTCCACGTGTCCTTTATACTTGTTCCTATGACCCCTTCCCCTTTTCCCCTGAAATTCCCTCCCCTCTCCCCTCTGGTTACTGTCAGTCTGTTTTCTATTTCAATGTCTTTGGTTATATTTTGCTTGCTTGTTTGTCTTGTTGTTTAGGTTCCTGTTAAAGGTGAGATCATATGGTATTTGTCCTTCACCACCTGGCTTATTTCACTTACCATAATGCTTTCCAGTTCCATCCATGCTGTCCCATAGGATAGGAACTCCTTTTTTCTTTCTGCTGCATAGAATTCCATTGTGTATATGTACCATAGTTTTTTGATCCATTCATTTACTGATGGGCACCTAGGTTGCTTCCAGCACTTTGCTATTGTAAATTGTGCTGCTATGAACATTGGGGTGCATAGGTTCTTTTGGATTGGTGTTTCTGGGTTCTTAGGGTATAAACCTAGCAGTGGAATTGCCGGGTCTAAAGGCAGTTCCATTTTTAGTTATTTGAGAAAATTCCACACTGTTTTCCATAGTGGTTGTACCAGTCTGCAATCCCACCAACAGTGTACTAGGGTCCCCTTTTCTCTACATCCTCTCCAACACTTGTTGTTTGTTGCCTTGTTTATGATGGCCATTCTTACCGGTGTGAAGTGGTATCTCACTGTAGTTTTAATTTGCATCTCTCTGACAGCTAGCGATATTGAACATCTTTTCATGTGTTTCTGGATCCTCTGTATGTCCTCTTTGGAGAAGTCTCTATTCAAGTCCTTTGACCATTTTTTAATTGGATTGCATGTCTTCTTAGAGTGGATTCGTGCAAGTTCTTTATATATTTTGGAGATTAAACCTTTGTCTGAGGTATCATTGGCAAATATGTTTTCTCATATGGTTCGTTCTCTTTTTATTTTAATGCTGCTTTCTTTAGGCGTGTAGGAGCTTTTTATTTTGATGAGATCCCATTTGTTTATTTTTTTTCCTTTATTTCCCGTGCTCTAGGGGGCAAATCAATAAAAATGTTGCTGCGTGGAATATCTGAGATTTTCCTGCCTATATTCTCCTCTATGACTTTAATGGTGTCATGGCTTACATTTAAGTCTTTTACCCACCTTGAATTTATTTTTGTGTATGGTGTAGGTTGGTTCTCGAGTTTCATTATTTTGCATGTGGCTGTCCAGTTCTCCCAACACCATTTGTTGAAGAGGCTATCTTTATTCCATTTTATGTTGCTGCCCCCTTTGTCAAATATTAATTGACCATAGAGACTTGGGTTTATTTCTGGGTTCTCTATTCTGTTCCACTGGTCCAAGTGTCTGTTTTTATGCCAGTACCAGGCTGTTTTGATTACAGTGACCTTGTAATACAGTTTAGTATCAGGTATTGTGATTCCTCCTACTTTGCTCTTTTTCAAAAGTGCAGCAGCTATTCGGGGTCATTTATGGTTCCATATAAGTTTTTGAAGTGTTTGCTCTAATTCTGTGAAATATGCCATTGGTACTTTGGTAGGTATTGCATTGAATCTGTAAATTGCTTTGGGTAGTATGGACATTTTGATGATGCTAATTCTTCCAATCCATGAACACAATATATGTTTCCATTTGTTTGTGTCTTCCTTGATTTCTTTCTTCAGTGTTGTGTAATTTTCTGCATATAGGTATTTTACCTCTTTGGTTAGGTTTACTCCTAGGTATTTTATTTTTCTTTTTGCTATATCAAATGGGATTCTTTTCTTGATTTCTGCTTCTGCTGTTTCATTATTGGTATACAAAAATGCCTCTGATTTCTGGGTATTGACTTTGTACCCTGCTGTTTTGCCAAATTCATTTATTAGGTTGAGCAGTTTTGGGGTGGAGTCTACAGGATTTTCTATGTACACTATCATGTCATCTGCAACTAATGACAGTTTTGTTTCCTCTTTTCTGATTTGGATGCTTTTTATTTCCTTTTCTTGTCTGATTGCTGTGGCTAGGACTTCCAATACTATGTTGAATAGAAGTGGCGAAAGTGGACAACCTTGTCTTGTTCCTGATCTTAGTGGAAAAGCTTTTAGTTTTTGCCCATTGAGTATAATGTTGGCTGTAGGTCTCTCATATATAGCCTTTATTATGTTGAGAAATGGTCCCTCTATTCCCACTTTGCTCAGTGTGTTTACCATAAATGGGTGCTGTACCTTATCAAATGCTTTTTCTGCATCTATTGATATGATCATGTGTTTTTTGTCTCTGCTTTTGTTTATGCAGTGTATTACATTTACTGATTTGTGAATATTGAACCATCCTTGCATCCCTGGGATGAATCCCACTTGGTAATGGTGTATGATGTTTTTAATGTATTGCTGGATGTGGTTTGCCAATATTTTGTTGAGGATTTTAGTGTCTATGTTCATCAGCGACATTGGCCTGAAGTTTTCTTTCTTTGTTGTGTCTTTATCTAGTTTTGGGATTAGGATGATGTTGGCTTCATAAAAAGAGTTTGGGAGTCCTCCATCCTTTTGAATTTTTTCAAATAATCTGTGAAGGATAGGGGTTAGTTCTTGCTTAAATGCTCTGTAGAATTCTCTTGTGAATCCATCTGGTCCAGGGCTTTTGTGTGTCGGGAGTTTTTTGATCACTGCTTCAATTTCTTCTGCTGTTATTGGTCTGTTCAGGCTTTCTGCTTCATCTTCACTGAGTTTTGGAAGATTATATTTTTCTAGAAATTTGTCCATTTCACCTAGGTTTTCAAATTTCTTAGCATACACTTCTTCATAGTAATTTCCTACAACCCTTTGTATTTTTGTGGTGTCAGTTGTAATCTCTCCTCTTTCATTTCTAATTGTGTTTTTTTGGGTCCTCTCTCTTTTTTTCTTGATGAGCCTGCTTAAAGTCTTGTCGATTTTATTTCTTTTCAAAGAACCAGCTCCTTGATTCATTGATCCTAAGAATTGTGCTTTTTGTCTCTGTATCATTTAATTCTGCTCTGACCTTGGTTATTTCCTTCCTTCTGTTAGCTCTGGGCTGTCTTTGTTGTTGTTCCTCGAGTTCTTGTAGGTGTAGGGTTAGGTTGTTTGTCTGAAATGTTTCTATCTTTTTTAGGTAGGCCTGTATTGCTATGAAATTCCCTCTTAGTATTGCCTTTGCTGTGTCCCATAAATTTTGAGCTGTTGTGAGTACATTATGACTGGATCTTAATCAGGGGTGATTTTTGTGTTCCAGGGGGCACTTGACAATGTCTGGTGACTTTTTTTCCACATCCACCTCATTATTTTCAATGGATACATAATCAATATTTTTTCCACATATGAAATTATTTGCTTATGTTTTCTCTTTTTTATTCTTCTTCAAGTACAGCTGTCTCTATTTCTCCCCCCCACTCTCACCCACCATAGCCACCCCCACCTCCCACCCTTGATCCTAGACGCCTGTTGTCTTTGTCCATGGGTCCTTTATACATGTTCCTTGATGACCCTTTTCTCTTTTCCCCTGTTATCCCTCCCACTTCCCCTCTCGTTACTGTAGGTTTGTTCTTTATTTCCATGTCTCTCATTACATTTTGCTTGCCTGTTTGTTTTGTTGATTAAGGAGATTCCACTTATAGGTGAGGTTCCACTTCCAGGTGAGATCATATGGTATTTGTCTTTTACCACCCAGCTTATTTCACTTAGCATAATGCTTTCTAGTTCCATCCATGCTGTCATAACTGGGGGAAAAGGGTATTGGCATCTGGTAGATAGAGGCTAGGTAGAGGCAAAAATATACAGGACAGACTCATTCTTACAATAAAGTACCCAAGTCCAAAGGTCACTAGGGTGTCTTGTCGGAGACTCTGTACTATGATAACATGCTTCCCTAAATTTCAAAGGCTTATACAATTCATTTCCCCCAATTTTCATGGGGAACTGCTTCTCCAAATCAATCCATTTCCACTACAAGTCATGTGGCATCATAAACTCAGCTCTAACCTTATAGAACAAAAATTTTTACTCAATTATGATAATTTCAAAAAGAAATGCCTACCATGTAAAGACAAAAAGCATTACTTTAAAAAAAGATGCCATTCATTTATTTATTTATTTTTAGAGGGGGGAGGGAGGGAGAAAGAGAGGGAGTGAAACATCAATGAGTGGTTTCTTCTTGCGCACCCCCCACTGGGGACCTGGCTCGCAACCCAGGCATATGCCCTGACCAGGAATTGAACCAGCGATTCTTGGCTTCTTAGGCTGGTACTCAATCCACTGAGCCACACCAGCCAGGGCAAGATAAAAAGCATTATTAATCAATATAATGCTGGGGCCTTTGGAAAACCTAATACTTTTGGATCAATGCAAAGAATTATGAGAAAGGGGGGAAGGGGAAAGTGAGAGGTGTACAGGGAAATGGAGAAGGGAGGAAAGGGGTTGAGGGGAAAATGGAGAGAGGGAGAAGAAAAGAGGAAGAGACTGAGAATATTCTTGGCTAGATGCAACAGGTGATTAAATAATCTGAACATTTTTAAAAGGAATGAAACATTGCTCTTTTATTTTCTTTACTAATTATAAAGAAAAATTTCATAAAAATTTTATTGATGCAAAACTCAAAATGTAATGAAATCTACATATATTCAAGTCATTGACTATATATATTTTCTTCACATTGACTATGTGAAGAAAAGCTAAAAGACTGCTTTATTAGCAAAAATATTAACAACATATCAAGTGAAATTTTAAATTACTAGCCACATGAAATACACTGTTAGTAAAGTTTTATAATGACCACTATGGGACCTGGTCTGGTAGCTCAGATGGTTAGAGTGTTGTCCCAATATGCCAAGGTTGGGGGTTCAATCCAGGTCAGGGCACATACAAAAATCAAACAATGAATGCATAAATAAGTGGAATAACAAATTGATGTCTGTCTGTCTGTCTCTCTCTCTCTCTCCCTCTCCCCCTTCTCCTTCTCTCACTCTAAAATCAATAAATATAAAAATATAATAACCAGTACATTGAAAAACCCCTATAAAAACTTCCTGAATAAAACTACTTTGGGTTCCTGTTGACACACCTTCAAAATATATCTGGAATGTAGTTTTTTTGCCACCTCCATTGCTTCCACTCTAGTCCAACTCCTGTTTCCTTGCTTCCACCCTTGAGCCCCTATTCAACGTATTATCAGCAAAGCAATGTATACTTGACCCTTGAACAACACAGTTTTGAATTGTGCAGGTCCACTTATATGTGGATTTTTTTCAGTAAATACAGTCAGCCCTTCTGTATCTACAGGTTTTGCACCTGGGGATCCAACCAACTGTGGATCAAAATATTCCCCAATGGAGTTTCCCAACTGTGTATCAAAAAATCTCTTCTCAGTCCATGTTTGGTTGAATCTGTGGATGCAATGAACTGACTCTAGAGTCAAGTTATACTTGGATTTTTTACTGTGCTGGGGAGTGGGTAGGGTCGGTTATGCTCCTGCTTTAGTGCCTTTGCATTGGGTTTTCCTTTTAGCCAAAACACCCTTCCTTCCCTATCAGTTAGTCCACTCTTCCTGCTTCTTCAAGTCCTTACTCAGATGTCATCTCAATGCAGCCTGCTTTGATCACCCTATTTAAAATTTCAACTCCTTGTTTTGCAGTCCCTATTCCTTTGACTGCTGCTACTTTATTTTTTTTCTGTAGTCCTTTTCATCTTCTAACCTACTATACAGTAGACTTATTTATGCTCATTGATTAGTGTCTGTCTCCCTGAACTAGAAAGTCAGCTCATGTGGGCAGTGATTTTTGTCTGTTTTGTTCACTCTGTAGCTCTGGTTTCTAGAATAGTGTCTGACACATAATAGGCACTCAATATGTATTTTCTGGATGAATGTCTTAAGAAAAATACACCCAAACTGAAAATTACCAAGTAGCATAATGTGAATATTCCATTTACCCATGCAAAATGTATAAATTTTGGGAACTAAAATATAAAGAATGCCATTAATATATGTGTTCTATGTTGAATCTGCTTGCCAACTGAATAATAGTGCCTTTCCTGGTGGTTTCTTCTTATTTGTTTGTAGTTTGAGAATTACTTCACTCTTCTTTTCCTGAGCATGTTTTTGGGTACTTCCTCAAAATTATTTGGCATGTGCCTTAGAGATAAACTAATTTAATAAAATTCACTGTTAATCATGTGCCTTTGCACACACTGTTTCTTTTGCTGGAAATGTCCTTTTGTCTCCACATAACTACCCCGTGACTCAAGACCAGGCTCAAAAGTGACCTCCTCCATGATATTTCTCTGACTTTGTCTTTTAATGATATTTTCTACCTTCTACCTTGGACAGTAATTATTTGTTTTGCCTGTTTGTGAAGATGGCCACAAACAAGTTTTCCTATCTTTATGCATATATGTGGCTCCAGCAACCAAAAGGTGTAGTCTACTTTTCCTGCTCTCAAATCTAGCCTTGTGACCTTTGACTAAGAGAATGCAGAGGACATGGTATGGTGTCAATTTTGTGCTGAGGCTTCAAGAGGCCTGGCAACTTCCATTTTTGTTCTTTTGTGGAGGGAGGGAGGAAGTGGAAGGGAGAGAGATGGAGAAAGATGCCACAAGTGAGAGACTATAGAGCAGGCCTAGCCAGCTCCTAGCTGTTCTAGTCACTTCAATTGAGATGCCAGAAAAGTGAGAGAAGCCCTAATGGATACTAGCCATGCCACCCCAGCCAACAGCCTGAGAAACAGAATTGAGGAGGCCGCATCAAGCTCTGTGCAAACTATGTAATTGTGAGCAAATAAATGATAGTTGCTGTTTGAAGTCACTAAGTTTAGCTTTGTGTTGATCCATAGCAATAATATACTGCCTCATATCTCTCTATTGAGACCATAATAGCTTCAGGGCTCCAAGCATGAAGTAGGCATCCAAACATTGGAATGAATCAATCAGAAGGTAAATGAGAAGGTAAAATGAAATATAACTACTTTGGGATTTTATTTGGTTTAGGATTGTCATGATATCAAATACCATGGTTAACCAAAAGCTGACTATAGTATTGAAAGTATTACAATAAAGGATATTGTCAATCATTATTTATTATATGATGTTGATATAATTAATGTTGAAGAATAGAACTCCAAATAAAATTGCCTCTTAAGCAAAGGCATTTTTTAAACACAATGCTATTACATAACCTAAGAATCTGTTTTGCCCATTTAAGTTTTCAAATGGTCATTTCTGTCTTGTATATATTTTATATATATCCAAGGAGATATATTTTAGTTTGTATATATCTACTTTCTTATATTAATTAAATGCAAAAGAATGACAGGGTATGCTACAACCATTTATGAGTTTGACCCTTTTATCTTCTCATGCTTTTTATTCTCTTTGTTTATGTAACTGAAGAATACTGTTTAAATAAAAGTACCATGTATCCAGTGGGTTTCTCAGTATTGACTGTGGATAATAACAGTATCATTTCCTAGCACCACATTTGAAAAACATGAATAAGATATTTCACAACTAATTTTACAGTAATGTGTATTTTGTAAATTTCTCCAATGATTTTTCATTTGCTATTCTAACATGCCACTAGATTGTTTTGGAATTGCTTATGCTTTTCCTCAGCTTTTAACCACAAGAGTTTCAGTTAATATTTCCCAAATATAGCAAATTTAACTCTACTTAATTTTCTTATCTTTTTTTAAGAACAGATTTTATTTATTTATTTTTAGGGAGAGGGGAGGGGAGGGATAAAGACAGGGAGAGAAACATCAATGTGAGAAGCAGCAATCAGCTGCCACTCACATGTGCCCCATACTGGGGACCAAACCTGCAACCCAAGTATGTACCCTGAGTGGAAACTGAACTGGCGACCTTTCACTCTTTGGGATGACACCCAATCAAATGAGCCACGCCAGTCAGGGCTCTACTTGATTTTCTTAAAATACATTAAAGAAGCCAAGCCTTTGATAATATGTCTTGAGGGAAGGAAAGCATTGCGTCTGTGTATGGTGTGCATTAGAGAGAGAGGCTAGAGACAAAAATATCAGAGCACTGAAAGTGGACAATAGGGCCAAAGAGACCTCAGAGGCTCTTAGTGATTCAAGGCCTTAAAAGGGGTTGGAAATCAAGAGAAAGACCCACTGGTCTCCTTCCTTTCATGTGTCTATGTTTTGCCTGACACTGTTAGAGCCAGGGACTGACAGTTCTCATGAACTTGTTATTGGCATCAAATAGGCAGAAAGACTGAATAATGGTAATACTCATATTCCTAAGGGTACACATGATATTACATCTATAATGATTTCAGACTATTTTTAAAAATGTGCAAAGAAAATAAAATACTGACTATTCAACACTGCAATACTACAAAATTACAGGTGCATGGTAAGTTTTTACTATGTAAACCAATTCTCATTCCCCTCCCCCAATTAACTTAGCATAGGATATTGTTTGCTTTTTTTCTGTATGTTGGATTTTTTATTCTTCTCTCACACACACGTGAAAGAGGAATAATAGAATTTTAGAATGCAAGTACATTTAACAAAAATAAGGAAACTGAAATTATAAAAAGTGCTGTTTTAAGAATTAGTACAGTGACTCTGCAAACATAAAGCAGTTAAATAAGAATATTAAAGAAAAAGCTGATTATTATCATTGTAAGTCAGTTACCATTCACAAATATTAAAGTTAGTGATAAAAGTGACTTACCTTCACATCCCTGTGAATTATGTTATTATCATGACAATAGCGTAGAGCTTCCAGTATCTGTCTCATATAATGACTGTAGAAAAACAAAAGAAATACAAAACTGTAAAAAACCTTTTATTTTTCAAACTTACTATATACAGTTGCCCCTAGTTTGTAAACCTCCCCCCTTCGTATTTGCTGCCCATGGACACTTTCCATTTAAGTAGACAAGACTTATAGAATGTGAGACTTAATAATGAGAACTTGGTGGATGATAAGTTTATGAGGTTTATGAAGAAGTTATGTGTTCTATATTTTGTAAGAACTCTACGTCAAAAGAATTCCACATAGTTCATAAGTAAAATAGCTTGCAAACTAAAAATTCAAGTTTAAAACATTAAAAAAACACACCAACTATTTTCTGACACTCAGTGAATACTACTTAGTTACACTGGATTGTTATTAAGTGAACAGAGCTTAGAGGTACATTGAGGATCCTGAGTAAAGTGCTGGGAGTCTGTTACCTGCCAGCAGATGCTGGCTCTCTTGCCTTATTTCAACTTAGCTATAAGGACAAATTTAACAGGAAGGGAGAAAACCCTTATGGCTACAATTTCTTTTTGCAACACACTCAAGTTTTAGTTGGGGCATCTGTGAACAAAGCAGAGTTTGTATTGGGCCCAAGTCCTAGGAAGTCAGATTCCTCACATTGCAGACTGGGGTCAGCTAAGGCTCCCCATCGGCTGCAGGAGGAGTTAGCATTTTGAAGAAGAGTCCTTAAAAAGTGGTAACAGGGTCTACTAGCAATAGGGTGTGAAAAGAGTACTTTATTCAGTATTCCTTTAGAACTTACTTTGACTTCCCTCAATTCTAAAGTTCTTCTGAATTCTTGCTATTCTTTGTCTTTTTCATCTTCTCTTCCTTTGTATTTTCTCATTTTTCCCATTATACCTCTTTCTTTCTTATTTTCCCCTTTTCCTTCCCCAACTGGACATGGCATAGAAGTGCAATATACTCAACATTATTTATTGTATAGTATTTACTGAATTTTGTTTTATCTTTCCAGATCTTATATTTCCCACATTTTAAAATAAAGAATTCAATAGTGCTCAAAAATGACCTTGTGTGTGTGCTTGTGACTCAACATAAAAAATTTCCTCACTCCTGCTTTAAATTAAAAGACTTTTCCATCAAGTCTCCTCTTTGGTTGCTACAATCTAAACCAAACTCATATGAATGAATGTCCCTCTAATTAGCACATGCATTATTTCATGTATTACAATTGACCAGAAGATTCATTTTTATAAAGAAAGGAAAACAAACAAATCCAGACTGTTCCTATACTTATTGTCTCTTCACAACTGGGCTTTCAGCAGAGAGCTAGGAACAAGAAGTCAGTCCTTAGATGTTCCATTTTTCTTGCTTTGCAAATGCACAGATAAGGGGTTGTGGTCACATACTCTGCCTGGGCCAGTGCAACCTGTAATTAAGTTTCTATTTGAGTTAAGAGTTCTTAACTTGGTGGTGTGGCCCTTTCCTGGTTCAAGTCAGGCTTTGGAGGGCTTGTGACCGCACCCCTGCTGCCCTGCCCTGTGAAATGGCAGAAGTCACAATGAGAAAGTGCTCTGTAAACTCTAAACCATACTACACAGGTATATAAGTCATTATTATTACAATATCATCATTACTGCTAAATTTAGTCAAGGATTTAGGACTAGCCTATTTGTGTACCTATATGTGAACAATGGAGTAGTGCGTAAGTTTAAATTAGGTAACATGGACAGACACAGATTATACTACACTATAGACTACTTTGGATAGATGGTACTAAGATATCCACTTATATCTTTAGCTTAAAGAAAATTCCTCTCTCAAAGTCTTATTTGAAAAAACTCACTAAATGAGCATTTTTAAATCTGAATATCAGTGTATTCAATTATTTGACCCAAATATCATACATAACAGAATCTCTGGGATGTGTATGTGGGGGGTAGAACTGTTTTCTTCCCAGATATTACAGATTTAAAGTGAGCTTTCTCCACACTTCCAGTAATGACCCGGGAAGGCGCTGCATGTGAACAGTGTACAAGCAAGCAAAACAGAGAACTGAAATCCACCCACATGTTCCAGAGAGTTCCTGACTAAACTTGAATCAAAGAGCTCCAAATCATGAAGTGTCATGGTGGCCTATACTTTCAGAGAAAATCAGCAATATATGTTTTTTTCCATCTTCCTTAAGGATCTGGAATGATGAGAACTCTGAAGAAGGAAAGAGCTGGCCAGCAATTTGCTCACTTCCTTTGGAAGAAGGCATTTTGGGGGGTGGTGGGGTGGTGAAAGAAAAGAAGGGAGGTGACTGAGTCAACTTTCCTTGTGAACTGTGGGTAGAAAGACTGTTCTT